>JAQQZR010000018.1:13069814-13085749 GCA_030068235.1 Notoglanidium macrostoma
TTGTCTGTGTTGGCCCTGTGATGGACTGGCGACCTGCCCAGGGTGTACCCCGCCTCTCGCCCGAAGTCTGCTGAGATTGGCTCCAGCTTGGATGGATGGAGTTCACGTTCCCCTGAACAGGAGTTCCCTGGGTTACAGGCAATCATTTTGCCCTAGGTCTTATTGGCTGTTGCTGATGGTGGAAGAAAAGCTAGTAATTCGAAGAGTAGAGGGTAGACATATTGACTAGTTCCCTGATAGGAATTCAAGATGTTTACAGGATTCAAGACTCCCACAGCTGCAAAAATCCCAGGAGTGCGTAAGTGGGAGTGTTGGCTTTCAATTAAGGCTTAAAAACAAGTCTAGATTGTAACAAGTGCAGTTACAATAACAGATTAGACAATAATTTGGTTGTAGTTAATGTCCAAACTTTTAAAGACAATGGAAAATTTAAGTATATTTGAAGCAGACTGATCAACTTAGTCTCATTGGTAAAATCATTCTTTTTTTTGTCTTGTCTATTAACCATATGCTGGCATGTAACAGTACTCTGACTTTTTGTGAAGAGGGGAGAGCTGTGCTAACTCTGGGTCTGTAGGGTTGTGTGATTGTCCCATTGCTGGCTCAGGGGACCAGGAGACAGGGAGAGGGCGAGATGCTGAATCAACAAACTGCAGCAGGATGGTGTACAGCAAATGTATCTGTGTCTTTATGTGTGTGTGTGTGTGTGTGTGTGTGTGTAGATGTTACTGTATTGCTGTGGCAGCCGACCACTGAAATCTGAGAGGACCTGTGGTATCACCTGATCAATTTGTCCCTCTCACCCATGTTTGATCTCATCTTTCCTGGGTCTAATTAGTGTCACGCGCGCACACACACACACACACACACACACAGACACACACATGCACACACAACGCATGCATGCATGCACACACAAACTCTCATCATTATCACAAGTGTCGCTCCTTGATGCGTACATGATGCATTTTCAAACCCTTATATTCCAGAATACAAAAAAACCTCCAAATTTGATCCAGTAAGAACTTATGAAATGAAGAGCTTTAATGTGTGTATGTCATGTTGTTTCTTATTTAGGAGCATAGCTGTTCCTCTGAGCAGACTGCTAGGGGTGAAAGACAAGGTGCGCTTATCAGCCTCACCTGCTCCAAGCCTGGAGGCCTTTTACGCCAAACACAATAGGCAACCTGCACCGGTGAGCTCTGGGAAAATACGCACAAACACACACACACACAAAAGATGTATTGTTCATCAAGGCAGAATGTGTGAATTCCCAGGTGGCTCATGTAGTTTAGCATACCTTCTTCCTGGAAAAAACATCCATGTCACTTTACAAACAATTATGGATGCTAACGGCATGCTAACCACTTTTCCCTGAGCTATGTCTAAAGTCAGAGTTTGATGCTGAGCTACTCAAGACCCTGTTTTTGGCATGCACATTCAGGTTTTATTATGAGACATGATCAGAGCTTTATCAGGGTTCTTTTGAAAATGCTTATAAATTAAAGGAACTCGTTTAAATATTTGAGAATGTAAGGTCATTTTTTTTTTGGTAAAGACAACAAAGTTGCAAAAACCTTGTCTACATATATTGCATTTTTCTCTGCACTAATACAGCCTTCCTAGTAGATATGTCATTTAATGTTTTTAAGTAAGAAAACTTAACATTGCTTGGAAAATTTGGTGAAAAAAGGGCAAGACCCATGGCAAAGTCATCCCTGATGGAGTAAAACTGCTGAAAAATAAAAGAAAGATAAGGAAAATTTATTTGCCTGTCTTTGTCATACAAAGAGATGTCTTGATAGACATCTGCGAGTACCCCAGTATTTTGTAATACTACAGCATGTGTTAATCTCATGATCTACACAAAAACTCTACCGACTTGATGCTCTGTTTTTGATAGTAGATCTCTGGACATTTCCATTTTCTAGCTTAGAGAACCAACATGTCTAAACATGCCATACCTTATTTTTTTTGTTAACTGATAAACTTTACTTTGGTGAACTGTTTTTTAGATTGAGCTCAGCAGTCTAATGAAGCAGAGCAGTCTAACCCAGAAACAAGTACAGGTGTGGTTCCATCACCGTCGAAATCAGGACAGACCCAGCAACACCAAGAAGTTCTGTGAGGCAAGGTGTGTTCACATGAAATAATCAAGGGTATTCCCGTATAATAACCACGGAGGTAATTATATACCACTTAGTAGCTGCAATTATCATGTCGGCATCTTTTAGATAATGGTCACAAAAGATTTGACTGTGTGCTTGTGTTAGTGTAGATGGTACATCATATCCAGTCATAAAATGCATTGTGTGGTTTATTGACCATGTGTACTGGCAAGGTCTTTTTATGTGCAAGTCAATGTTTTTAATTTTGTTTTGTAGCTGGAGGTTTGCCTTCTACTTGATATCTTTCACTGGTGGACTCGCATCCCTAATCAATGTGAGTGTGTCATTGTAGTATTTTGTAGCCACTTTGTCCATAGCATGTTGTGTGCGAGGTATTATGTACATTCTGTGATGTTATTCTCTTTAAATGAGTGTGAATACATTATTTGGAGTGTGCAAATAATGTGTTATAAACATACATGAATATAGATACAAATAGGAACCTTTGACAGAAAGGTTCACAGGGAGAATCTGGTTGAAACTAGAGGTGTGCTTTGCGACTGGGATCCCACGGGACATACCAAAAAAGTCGTGTGCAGAAGGCACAAGCGAGCGATCAGATATAAGACTCGCAGGATAAGGAGCAATCATTTCTTAACATTAATATGAAGCTTGCAGGACAACGAGTGATCGTTTATTAACATTAATACGTGATACTGCATGATATATTACAGCATCCTTAGTAACTGCCTGGTCAGGAGTTGTAGTGATTTACATTAAGTTAGTAATTTGTTTATATTTGTTTATAAAAAAGAACCAGTTAACCAGTTAAATTAGAAAATATCATGGGTGGGTACAAACTAAAATAATACTGCGTAAGCAGGAGTAAAAAACAAAACTCACATTTCTACTTTAGAACAATTAGAAATTTGAGTAATGTAGTTGAGATTGGCGATCTGTGAGAGCCTGAGTCGACAAACCATGCTGATACTGCTGGAATTTCTACTTCTGGATGTTTTCCATTCTTTCTGAAGGGTTCAAATTTAAGTAAAAAAAAACAACAACCAAAAAACCCTGCTTAGGCCACGCCCACTTTAAATAGATATTTGAATACAAATCTAAATACAAATGTGGATATTTGGAGCATTAAACAGATTCTGATACAGACTGTGGCATAACAGTACACCCCTACATGACAAGGGAGGCTATTAGTTAAGTAGCTTTATGTGTGTGTTGTTGATAAATTGGTATGAACCTGAACAAGTGGAATCTGAGCTGTGTGTAAGTTTGCACTCTCAAATTGCATGAATCACAAATTATATGAAGTAAAACAAACTCTATGCAGACACAGACTACTTTAATCCAATGCATTTCCCTTACTTACATCAGCAGCATTTACTCAGTCAGGCCAGCCTGATTATAATATATTGTATGTTGCCCCTAAAGCACTGTGGAACGTGATACATCTTTGTCATCCGTGTGATTTAGTGAATTCTTTAACCAAGAGCTCATGGGCAGGATAAGTTCTCAAATTACTGATACTGAGCAATCAGAACGCTTCATTGATTACTGAATGATTTCATTTGTCACATTGTCAGTTGTCACAGTAAAGTCTGTACTCAATCCCAGGAGGTGATTTGATCCCTCTGTCATTGTGATCATCACCTCTCATTGCCATATGCACCTGAGTGAGAGTGAGAGTGTGTGTGTGCGTGTGTGTGTGTCAGTGTGCGTGACAGAAGCCTGTTATCTGACCTCATTCTCTTTCATCCATTGCAGACACCTTGGTTTTGGGAGCAGAAGGAGTGCTGGAGGGGATATCCCCAGCAAGTGAGCTTGCCTCTTGCCTCTACACAAACACACACTGCTAATTCACACGGAAAAAGAAGAGCAAGGCGGGGGAAACACACCACACATGTTTTTTCCTGCATCTGCTTGATCATTTCCATTTACCCAAATCATAAGTTTGTTAACAGCTTCCTACATTCTGAAAGAGGGGATTATTTGCCTTTCGAAATTTTGTGAGCAAGTGTAAGAGTGAGTGTGTGGACACGTTTTCGTTCTCGGTGACAGTTTCATTTACAAAAAACAAACAAAAAGCACCAAAAGCTTCCTCTTGGTTACTGTGGTTACAGTAAGAGTCAGATTTATGTAGCATCGTGTTAATTAGCTGAATAATTATGGCAATGGAAGGTCCTCATGAGGATGTGTGTGTTTGTTTGAGAATGCATGTCTTTTACTTTGAATAATTTATGAAATTGCGCACTCAGGGTGGCAATACAGGTGCACACACACACACACACACACACACACACAAATACACACACACAAAAACACCTGAACACAAGATCTGTCACATTTTTGCCTTTGGCTGTTTATTTATTTGTTTGTTTGTTTGTTTGTTTATGGCTTCATCATCATGTTTGTGGCCTGAATCTTCTGCTTTTTTTTTATTATTATTTAAGGAAATTAGATCTGTATGTTTTCCAGCTTTTTACAATGATGTATCTCTTAATGGTGCCATTGTTTCAGCAACATTATCATATCTTTGTGTTCAATACCTTTGTGCAGCGTGTGGAGGATGTGCATTACTGGTATTACATGCTGGAGCTGGGCTTCTACTGGTCCTTGCTGCTCTGTGTCTCTGTGGACGTCAAGAGAAAAGTAAGCGCTACATATTTAGCACGTACTTGCAACACACAGAGCTCAGTAGCGCTTCACCCAAATAGAACATGACTTTCACCTGTTCTTATGTTGTGCAAAACATACACTAAGTATATGTCCACCTGACCGTCACAACTACTGTATAGGAGCTTGTTCGTCATGCCATTCCAAAACCATGCCCAATGGGCATTGATATGGAGTTGGTTACCCCTTTGTAGCTACAACAGCCTCCACTCTTCTGGGAAGACTTTTGAACATTTTGGAGTGTGTCCATGTGAATTTGTGCCAATTTAAAAGAGCGTTTGTGCGGTTGGGCACTGATTATGGAGAACGAGGGGTGGCTCACCAGTTCGTCAGTAGGGTTGAGGTCAGGGCTCTGTGCAAGTTCCTCCACACCAAACTCGTCAAACCATGTCTTTATGGACATCACTTTGTGCACAGGCACATCGTCGTACTGGAACAGGAAAGGGCCTTCCCCAAGCTGGTGCCACAAAATTGGAAACATACAATTGTTAGCAATGTTTTTATGTGCTGTAGCATTAACATTACCAGAATTACTTTATTACAATTACTCTTAACATTATTAGAATTACTCTTCACAGGAACTAAAGAGCCCAAACCCAGTAAAACAGCCCCAGACCATTATCCCACCTACACCAAAACTGACTGTTGGCATTATGCATTCCGGCAGGTAAAGTTCTCTTGGCATCCGGCAAACCCAGGTTTGTGCATCAGGTTGCCAGATACTGAAGTGTGATTCATCACTCCAGAGAATGTTTCCATTGCTCCAGAGTCCAGTAGCAGCATGCTTTACACCATTCCAGCCTTCATTTCAGGATTATAGCACTTACACTTACCCGGGGCAGATGGCAGAAATTTCACAAACTGACTTATGGGATCCTATGCCAGATTTTAAAGTCACTGAGTTCTTCAATATGACCCATTCTACTGTCAGTGTTGGTCTATGGAGATTGCATTGCCAAGTGCTTGATCTCATGCACCTGTTAGCAATCAATAATTAGGAGGGGTGTCCAGCTGTGCGTTAAATAACGAAAACATTCGTTTTGGCCAATCGCAAACATTCTTCGGACATAGCTCACAGAGCAAATGAAAATGGTACGGAAATTCAAATAGCATCATGTAACTTTGACTAGTTATTGGAAAATGTTGTAAAAATAACATCTTTTTATTCTTCCAGAATAGTTTTGTATGTGAAGTAATACCGATATAGCTAAACGGTTACCTTACATATTGGTTTATTTTAAAAAAAGTGTTCAGTTTTATAGTTGTTGACAGTCGATGCTAAGCTCCGCAACGTTGTAAGCAATTTGGTCTCCAACGCGTCTTCGGTGAATTCTTGTAAAAGCAAAGCAATAAGCACGCTCCTCTCCAACCATCTTTAAAACACTAACCGCTCACTGTACGTTCGATAACGTCTACTTCATGCAAATGACTACTTGTGAAAAACGCTCGCGGTAATGAACGCATGGCAGATACTTTTGGCCATATAGTGAGTGTATTTGCTAAGTGATGGAATGCAGTGTCCAAAAGGGATATCGGTGATATTTTTAACCCACTAAAATCCATTCGTAGCAACTCAAACTTAAAATCTTAAAAATGCCTAATCAGCACTGTTTTCTGTTCTAGGATTTCAAAGAACAGATTGTACACCACATCGCTACCATTTTCCTGCTTGGCTTCTCCTACTGCGCCAACTACATCCGCATTGGCACTCTGGTCATGCTCGTCCATGACTCCTCTGACTTCCTGCTAGAGGTAAGAATGCACTGTGGATGCATACAGTGGATATCTGGCTTCATCATTGGTCTCCAAGCTCACTGTCATAGATGAGGATGTTCATGATAATGATATTGAAAAATGTGTTGAAAAATGTGAAACAATTGAGAACCTTCACCCTGAAACATATCAAATACAGTATGAAGATATCTGTGAGACATGTGCTAATAATGTGCTTGGGGATGCAGAATATTTGTTGTTAATGTGAGAAAACGCGCTTAGCTGCGCTGGTGTCACTGGGAACAAGTGCAGTTACAATAGCATTTAACATGAGAAAAGAAGTGTAACGTGACCTAGAAAACCATAAACCATAGTGAAAATACAGCATCATGTTTAAAGAAGAAGTTTAAATTAAATAATTATTATAAAATAAATCTTGGATGCCATGTTAATTCTAAAGATTAATATGCAAGTTGCACAAAATGAAAAGTTTACTTTCAAATAGAAAAGAGTTTATTTGTTTCGGAGAGATGAAATGTCTGAAGTGACGCTGTAACTTTTTGTTTCTTTCCCAACAGTCGGCAAAAATGTTCAATTACGCAGGCTGGAAAAAAACCTGTGACTCGCTGTTTGTAGTGTTTGCTGTGGTGTTCCTGGTCACACGCCTGGTCGTGTTTCCAAGCAAGTAAGTCCTTTGTCCCATCAGCTTTCATTGGGAGACAATTACTTAATTAATAATGTAAGATCAAGAAAATGATAGTGTAACAACATAGCTGTGGTGTAATAGATGAGTAATTAGATCCTTGCCAGGTGTTCAGTTGGTACTAATGTTATTTTCCTGCATTTATTGGAAAACAGGTTCCATTATTAGGGCAACAACTTTCAACTATTGCTAATCTTTTTCATTTTCAACCCCAAAGGATTATATACACTACTCTGATCTTATCGATGGAGGTCTTCCAGCCGTTCGTGGGGTATTATTTCTTCAACTGTCTGCTGCTAGTGCTGCAGTTGCTGCACATCTTCTGGGCCTGGCTCATATTGCGCATGATCTACAAGTTCCTCTTTCTGGGCAAGGTGTGTCACAGCTTTGTAAATTAAAACTGTTCAGTTGTTAGTTGACGTGCCAGAAGGCTGTGGCTTAGTGAACAAAAAGCAAAGGTTCATCTGATGATTAGTCTCTGTGCCCTTCTTTCTTTCTTTCTTTCTTTCTTTTGTTTTGTTTCAAAACTATTAACTGGGATCATTAACAAACTCAAGTAGAGTCGAACGTCCCTAATTACAGTAGAAGGATAAGATGCCTTTATTTGTCACATGTACATTACAGTAACATTCCCTAACCTATTATGAAATCAATAAAATGTTTCAAGAGTAAAATTTTAAATGCACTCAAACAGGAATAAAAGCCTTGGGCCACTGATGATGTTTTGATCAACTTCATATATTTAATAAAAGTCACTTTAGGCAGAGACATTAGAAAAATTATGTAAATGTAAATATTAGAAGGAATCTGACACATGCATGCAGAACCAACACATATTTGTCCAATTTTATATTTGTGTGGAATCCTGAGAAATTGGTGATATTTTGACATTTTCTTTTATATATCATTGTAAAAACAATCTTGAAAATATGAAAATTCTTTGATTTAATGCTTGTATTATTGCTTTAAATGTCCTTACCTTTGACTTGTTACCCTGCAGTTGGATAAGGATGAACGCAGTGATGATGAAAGTGAGGCAGAAGAGGAGGAAGGAGATGGAGAAGAAGAAGAGGATCAAGCCTCATGGAGGAAGAGGAAAGTGGTCATCGATTCCAAACTGGCCATGATGACTTCGAGCTGCGTATTAAACAACTTGGCTAATCAGAGAGTCAGTGCGAGCAGCAGGACACCAAAAGCGAGATAGCGCGTGTTAGCAAGATAGTGAGAGCGCTGAGGTTACTCTGACTGTTATATTCACTCTTACTTTAAAAAAATAAGACATTTGCAGGATGTAACATTTTTGAATCTCGTAACCAAGAAACGTTGCTACTGAATGTCATAGCAGTTCATTAGACCTCTGGCTCTAATGCTAGTCTCACACCTTAAAAACTCTGGGCTGGTCCTTCATGCTGCTAGAATGTTTCGGTGGTTTCCTGCTTTTTCCAGACAGATTTTAAAGCAGGTGCTAAACTGAAATCAAAAATGTGTTTTTGGAAAAGCACTAAAATGTCCAGTACAGTGGGAATTAATCAAGCAGAATTGTGAAACACTTTATTAACTGATACACACAAAATATATACAAATACATAGATTGGCTTTCTTAACTACACCGTTAACATTCTAAGAGCTTTCATGATAAATCAATATTTTATTTGTACATATGCCCTTTATATTATTTAATTTGTAATGTATTATTAAATGAGTTGAAGAATTCCTGACTCACTTATTTTTAACACTTCACACCTTCACTGGACCAGAACCATAACTAGGTTACCCATCATGCACTGTGTTGTTTGTCTCAATGTGTATATGGTGATGACTGTGGTGGATGGGTAAACAGATGGAGTAGCAGCATGTCACACTGTGCCTTATTTTCACCATATCACCAAAGATTTCTGCAATGGAGTTTGCAGTGGAGGTCTGACCAATAAACATGGCTTCATTTTTGCATTTGCTAAACCAGTGAGTAAAGTTGTGTGGTAATGTTAAACATAATGTTATAACCTTCCTTCATCAGTTTAACTTTTTTTAAAACTTTTTTTACGAAGTTATAAATTGTTTGACTAGTATAAAAATAGTATGACAAATGTTAATATTAATGTTAATATAATTATAAAAATATGTATAGAATTTCACTCTTTCGTTAGCTTGAACGGAAAGTGTCGTGCTACCCCCTTGTGGGCTATCGTGGTACTGCATGGGAGCCGTTAACATTTTTAAAACTAATATTTGTATAAAAATCAAAACCTGTATATTTACTTTTGTGAAAGCTCTGTGTGCAATTCATGAGTAAAACGACCCAGTTTATGGTTGTGGTAAAGTTCAAATTATGGTTTTAAATGACAAAAACCTTACGGAACAGCTGTTGTAAATCGCACTAATGCAGATTTAGTAAGCCTAACGTTGTCCACAAGAGGGCGCCATTAACAATGAAAGTAGCCCTGGTGTAAAAGTTACATTAGTTGGCATATAAATGAAAATTACTCTGCAAAGCTTGTATAACACGGTCTGTATAGTGTATATAATTTAAAACAACACCTCTTCGTGACTATTTTAGAGGGACACAGTGTTTCAAGTGTGACTTTAAATCAATGTTAATATAAATGTTAATCAATTTATATTATTATTATTATTAGTATTATTATTATATATCAGGGAATCGGTTAGCGCGTTCGGCTGTTAACCGAAAGGTTGGTGGTTCGAGCCCACCCAGGGACGATGACATCTTTTCCTTTATTAATTTTTCACTATAATTATTTTAAAAACAGATGCCACACCGCTGCATTTTGCTGTATAGGGAACCCTAGCGGTTAAAAAAAAGACTATAAATTTGAACGATTTAGCCTGCTTGCTATGAGATTATTCCGTCAGTAGAGGGAGCTGTGAGGCGCAAAATTCTACAGCATAAATACAAGAGGTTTATAATGTAGGCCTATAACTCGTGTTGATGCCGTTACTTAAACATTTATCATGCTCTGCATATTTACAGTCTTTTACAGTTTTACAAATAAATTGAGACAAATAGTAAACACACATTAACAAAAATTAAGAATTATTACAGTTTTAAGGTATTCCATGCCTTTCCCCTTCTCACAGTTGGCTTTGTGCTTTTTGTTTGTAGTCATGATTAAATATTGTGTAAATTAATTTGCAGGTGTAGTCAGTAAAAAAAAAAGCCTCTTTGTTGAAATCTGAATGATTTGTGTTCATTCAGTCATATGAGCATTAGTGAGGTCAGTCACTGTTGTCGAATAGGAGACCTGGGGTGCAGTCAGCGTTCCAGTTCATCCCAAAGGTGTTCAGTGGGGTTGAGGTCAGGACACTGTGCAGGACACTCGATTTCTTCCACTCTAGACTTGACAAACCATGTCTTCATGGGGCTCAGTTTGTGTGCAGGGGCACTGTCAGGCTGGAACATATTTGGGCCTTTTCGTTTCAGTGAAGGGGAATTATAATATTTCAGCACACAAAGAAATCCTATACAAATGTGTGCGTCCAAATTTGTGGCAAAATCTAGGAGTAACCACATATGGGTGTGATGGTCATGTGTCCACATACTTTTGGCCATCTAGTGTACACTGAATTCAACTATAAAAACTGTTTCTTGTTTGCATTTCTTTTCCCAGCCAGTAGGCGGCAGTGAATCTGTGAAGACAGGCTAAAAGTGAATACTGAAGCGGAAATACGTCATCGGTCCTTTTTTCCTCCGATGCCAGCCGTACAGGGTGGGTAAGATTTTCGTTCTCTGTAATAGCTGCATATATCTTTAATATAGCTTATTTTAGTGACTGTTTGCTAAAAAAAAATGAAAGAAGGGTTTGTCCCGTGTTTTAGTGAGGTACTGTGCTATTTTAATGTGGATTAATGACATTACAGCGGGTCGTTGTGTACAGCTAAGCGCTGTTCATGGCCATGTGTTAGCGGCGTGCTAGCGGCGATATTTATCACTGTACTTATCACAGAACTTACACTCGGTTCTGTTCATGAGTTTGTTATTAACGGCTTATAAAATTTATATAAATGTTTTTTTTTAAACTGTTCGCTTGAATGAGTGCATTTTTCTTATTAATTAGGTCGTGGTTGCTTACCTGGTGTGCTTTAGTTAAATAATAATGACGGAAATGATAGTAAAGCTGTACTTGTGTTTAATCTGACAGTGAAGGAAAAATGCAGATCTTCGTGAAAACGCTGACCGGCAAAACCATCACCCTCGAGGTGGAGCCCAGTGACACCATCGAGAATGTCAAAGCCAAGATTCAAGATAAGGAAGGTAGTGATTGCTCTTCTTAAAGGCAGGTTTATTGTCTGTTATCATTGTGGTAGAATAACTTGATTTAACACGAGGTTTTTTTTGTTTGGCACAGGTATTCCTCCTGACCAGCAGCGTCTGATATTCGCTGGCAAACAGCTGGAAGATGGACGCACACTGTCAGATTATAACATTCAGAAAGGTGTGAGCTTTATCTCCAAGTCTTCCTATTACTAACACTCTTGTGTGTAAGAACCTGCACAGACAAGATGGATTTCTCTTCTATGACAACTTGTGCGACAGTGTATAGAACATGTTACTCAAATGTTGTTTTTAAGTATTGAATTCTATTATCTGAATAAATGGAGATAGACCAGTCCCATTTACAGATGTTTGATATGATGCTGATGTTGGTGCTTTGGGAATCAGCAGCCATCTCATGATACAAACATCTTTGGAATTGCGAGGTCTCCGTTATGCAGGGCGTCAGCGGTGTAATGGCAACATGCTTTAAAGTTGAGCTATGCTCTGTGTGTTGATGGTATTTAAAAAAAAAAAAAAAAAAAAAAAAATGGATTATAAAAAGTTCACATTGCTGTACATTCCTACTAATGAGCCATTAATCATTGTCTGGCTTTGACACACACCGGAGCTTTATAGAAGTGGCTCATGTGGTTTAATAAAACAATTTTTTCATTGGTGAATTTTTCTTGTTGCTCAGAGTCCACCCTGCACCTGGTGCTGCGTCTGAGAGGCGGGATCATCGAGCCTTCCCTCAGGCAGCTGGCGCAGAAATACAACTGCGAGAAGATGATCTGCCGCAAGTAAGTTATTTACGCTTATATATTATATCGTCTTATTAGTTATATAACATATTTGTGTGTCCTGATATGCTGTAAAATATTTCATATAAAATGTAGATACACTTATGTACAAGTTGATGTGTATTCTGTGATCTGTTCAGGTATTCCACAGATTTACTTATTTAACTGATTAAAAATTGACTGCTGGTTTTGTCTTCAGATGTTACGCACGCCTTCACCCTCGTGCTGTTAACTGCCGCAAGAAGAAGTGTGGACACACCAACAACCTGCGCCCCAAGAAGAAGCTGAAGTAAACTGTAGCACTGGTGTGCGTGAAATGTATGAGGGTTGTTTAACAATACAATATTAAAAAGCAGTCATTCTCAGTGCTTTATTTTCAGCAGTTAGATTTGTGGAACTGATTTCCTTAAGTTCAAACATGTGACAAACTCACAGCAGACACACACACGGCATCATATTTTCTTTTTATTAATGGGGACTGTGCAACTTCAGCACAGAAACTTAGACTTCTGAGTTGTTAATAATAGTCAAGGCCTGGCTGCCTATGTTTTGTTGTGTGTGTGTATATATATATATATACATATCAGTCTCTAGCTGAGTATTGTGTATTTCAGTGCACAGTTTAAGGTAAAGATTGCAATAAAACAACAGAATCTCACTTGCCCTATGAAACGCAGGCCAAAACACGAAAATCGATAGTGATAATGGAAATGTGCATTTGCTTCATTCACTCCTCTACCACAATAAGGCTGTTCATGAACAAGGATATCAGTCACCATAATGACGTAAAGCAAAAGAGGTGAACTGTAGCTGAAAAGTTTCCTTTAATAAGAGGAAACTACTACAGACTATGTGCTCTTAAAGGGCTCTAAAATCACATCATGCTCCCATTAGGAAATGTAAAAAAACTTCACAGATGCTACAGTGGCATACAGTTACTTGCAAGGCAGCTTGATTTATTTGAAACCTGCATTTAGAATTTATTTCCTCTTAAGACTTGATCTTGCATGTGCAGCCTGCATTGGGAAAAACGTGTCATCACATTCAAAAGTCATTTCCTCGTCACACGCGGGTCACGTTTACAAATACTCAAAGCGGTAAGTAAGTTTCCTGAAGCAATGACTGAAACGCAACCATGCAGCCTTCAGACAAGGCCTGTGACATCAAAGTTGAACAATGCGAAGAAGCCCTATATCTAATGAGAAAAAATACAGTGCAAGTTCCACCCAAGCCACAAGCTGGCATTCCTAAATGCAGGAAAAATAGCCTTAACTTGTACTTAATGAATACTTACCTAGAAATATCATAACCTACATGAACCTATTAGAATAAATTGTGCATTGCCTACAATACATCGCAACTACATTTGTACATTTCAAACAGAGCAACTACTTTTCTTTCTTGCTTCCCATATTTCTTGCAAAGATTACCGCCAGGTTAAATACAGACCAGAATATTCTACCAATGAATTCATCAAACGGAGCAGTTCAGTCCTCTGAGAACAGTGACGTTTCCGCTGGTCTTTGGTATACCCAGGTCTGTGGCTCTGACGCAGCAAAGAAACTGCATTCACCGCTTACATTCACTTACCATGTGTCAGAATTAAGCGTAAAATTGAAATTTTAACTTTTTCATGCTTACCATAAGCTCCAACCGTTGCTTTATTTCTTTCCTGTATTTTGTCTGTGCCGTCATGTAACAGTGCCATAGTACCGGTTATAATATGTTTACATCTAGGACATAATATAATGCAACATAATATATTATTTCTAGTCTGACTCTCGAATTTTCCACTACTCAAATGGAACGTTCTGCCGTGCGTCACCTGATGTATCAAAAATATACTTTACCCCAACCATTGTTAACTGAATACTGACTTAAACTGATATTTATTGCTAAATTGTTAACTGAAAAATCAAGAGGAAACGTCAAACAAAACTACGTCGAACAAAACGTTGTGCATGTGTAGTCACTAGCCTCTGATATTCTCTATTTGAAAGCATAGCTACACTATGTGCTGACGAGTGGCGCCTCTCGGACGGCAGCCGTTCCGTTTCTTAGAGCCGGGCCGCTGAGCTCAGGCTGAGCACTCTACCTCTCCCTCTCTCTCTCCTTCACCTCTGCTCCAGCTCTCTCAGTCAGAAGACCGCTCTTGCTCTACTGCTCTACTTCTCGAGCAGTTTGACGAGGCTCTGTCGCAGGTCGTTGAGGTCAAAGAGCTTGACGTCGAGGATCTGGATGACCCTCTGGACCTCGTTCTCTGTGCGGTCTCGATCCTCCAGCGTGGAGGCCAGGCTGTGCTCAGCACTCTGCACCCGCCGCTCCAGGTCCATGTTACGCCTCTCCAGCTCCTGAATACAATCACAGCCAATGTTACATATGTTTCTAATATTTTGTTTTTTGCGCACACCTCAATCACAAGTAGTCATTGACTGCTAATAAAAAGGAATCATATCAAAGTAAAAATGATCGTAGTTTGAGTTTTATCAACATCTTCAAATTGCTTAAAGGTCCACTATGTATTTACCAGCTGAATGCCCCTCGCTTACCCCTCCCCTTTCCAAGCCTGTATTATTAGAACATACGCTGGCCGTCAGGTGCCTGTAGTGTACTGCCATGCACTTACATTCACACGCTGCGTTTTCCGTGCTAAATAAGTAATTTTGGGTTCTCAAACTTGTTAGTCAGCACCACAAAACACTGCTTCCTCTTCTTTCTTGTCTTCTTTTTTGTCATTCTTCCGGTGCGTCTTTCCGGAGTCATGCTGCTACTTGTAAAAATGTGAAACACAAGGCACTCTCTGGAAGTTTGTCCATTCTGGGCTACTGTATGGCGCAACATGGTGGCTCTGTGGAAGAGGACCTGCGTCCTTTGTAGATATAAAGGGATCATACTAAGCTTATGAAAACATGATTATGGGTAATTATACACTAAATCCATAAGCATATTATGGAGAAAATACTCAATTTCTGCTAATAGACACCTCAAAATCCTACACAGTGGACCTTTAAAATCATTATATATTACACACTCATGACAAAATGAGCATAACCCTGGCATGAACCAACACGTTTCAGTGAGCTATTCATTGCTGGTCATTCATTTCAGTACACGTTTCAGCTGGAGTGTTTCGGTTCTTGAAAAGCCCCGATCCTGACCAGGCAGATTTATGAGTAGCGGCTCACCCAGGCCATGCTGTGGCAGTGTGTGCGTTTCTAATGAAGCTCTTTTTATGCACCTGTAATCTGTGAATGGCTTCCTCTCTCTCCTGCTCCATCTCATGGAAATTGGACTTCTTCGCTTGAAGAATACGGATTTCCTGCAATACACAGAGCTCCAGAATAGGCGCTACGTCGCATTAAGGAATTTATCGATTACTGGTTGGATAAAAGAGCTCAGTGTAGACTGTGCAGCGTCTCCACAAAGCGGCCTGGCTCTTAACCTTTACCTCATCTTTTGCCTTGAGTAAAGCCTCCAGTTCCTCCAGGGACTGTGTGAGCTCATCCTTCAGCAAGTCGCTGGGGCCCTGGCCTCCATGGCTCTCCAAATCTGCCACCTACACACGCACACACGCACACGCGCACACACACACACACACACACACACACACACACACACACACACACACACACACACACACACACACACAC
>JAQQZR010000018.1:13093567-13126242 GCA_030068235.1 Notoglanidium macrostoma
AAGGTTGATCATGATGATAAATAATCATTACACAAAAAAATAGCCTAAAATTCTAATAACCATAATGCATGGCTAGATCAGTTTTACATTGTGATACTATTCAGGTTTCAAAGACAGTTCTCTAAAGACAGTAGTATCTAATCAAAAACTAAGTAAGGAAAGAAAATACACATTTCTTAGGCTTGCCTTTTTTTTATTTTATTGAGCAGCAACGGTGTTTGAAATGGACTTGGAAAAGGAGGTCATGAGAATAATTATGCATGGATCATTATCATGCCTGTCAGGGATGGTTAACTAGTGAAAACCCTGTAGTAGTCCTCCTACAAGACAATAAAGGACACAGTAAAGGACAAAACAACGCTGAATGTTCTGTCTCCCTTGTTATGAAGAGCTGCTCATTTCTACAGCAGTGTGGAAGGATGCAACAGGCTTTAGTAAGAGCGCGGAGTGTCACCGTTGCCCCTGTAGACACTGTAGTGTGACAAAGCAACACTTATTTTTGCTGCCACAATTTTGCTCTTTGTAGAAATATCTGTAACAGCCACACTGCATCACAAAAGCAGAGCTTAAAGGAAACCAGAACAGAGGACAGACGGAAGTTCTTGACCCAAGTACATGTGCTGCCCCTGCACTGCTCGTCTGTCTCCAGTGCTTATACAAATTCATAATAGTTTATTATGCTTTAAGTTTGGTCATCAAACTGAAAATGTACTATAGCGCTTTATCCCAAGTATGTTTACACCACAGTGTTGTTGAATTCTTGAGGTTTATATTCAATATGTTAAAGTCACCGGTTTTTATTAAATGAACTTGTTCTAATACGTTAGCGTTTCTATAGTAACAACCTACTCAAAGACTTGTATGGCGGACGCTCAATGTAAATGGATTAAAATTTCTCTCATTTTTTGAGAGACACTCCAGTGTCAGTTCTTTGTAACATTCAGAGGTAAAGCTGTAACTTTACGTACATCACAGCGGGTTGAATGCTCAAATCTGATTGGTCAGAGGGAGTTTTTTTCTTCTTTCTTCATACAACAGCACAGCTTAGATAGTAGTTACGGATGACCAACAAGTTAATATTAATGCGCTCATTCTAATACGTTATCGTTTCCATAGCAACAGCTCATACATGGGGACTTGAAAGGTGGACACTCTACATGATCTAAATAGATTAAGAAACATGTTTAACAAAGTAAATAAAAATAGTTGATGTGGGTTTTTTGAAGACGTTTACTTAACATTTATGGAAGGAATTTCGCTTGTAAGTGCTCTGTAACAGTTTCCCAATTCAAGAAAGTCTTCAGGACAGAGGCGTTTACACTTTCTGGTTTGTCAGTAAAAATCACAGGCTGTGGTTTTTAAGCCAGAGAAAGAGAGAGAATGAGAGAGAGACTGGTGAAAGAATGACTGTAGCTACTGTAGATGAGAACATGAACTAACATGTCTCTTGGACATTCCAATCTAACTATAAAAATTAAAATGCGTGACATGTCGTTCGTTAATAAATTAAACAGTGTTATCATTGGCAAATCGCTGTGGTATAGTGGAATAACACATTCCAGACTGAGCTGTTGTACGATAATATAGCAGGACGAAATCACACCCCCCAGGAGGGCTTTTTGTCGTATAACAGTGCAGTCTGTCATGTGTTATCCTTACATAATCAACTCCATAGTGGTAACTGTAACTCCACTTTGCGTCCAATCACTCCACGTCACACCATCATGGGAGTTTTTCCTTGCCACACTCACCTCTGGCTTGCTTATTAGGGATAAATTCATATACTGAAAATGTATATCCGGAATTTCTGTAAAGCTGCTTTGGGACCATGTCCATTATTAAAATCACTACACAAATAAAATTGTGTTGAACTGAATTGAATCACACCACCATAATATTGATTAAATTCTCATAACAGCAGGTCCCTTTATTTACACATCGCACCAACATAACGTTACATTACATCTTTTTCAGCTACCAAAATGCAGAAACTGTTCATTTTATGTTATTATATGAAGTTTCCAAAAGAATCACATAAAAGTAATAGAAGTGTTTGCTATTTAGTTCTGTCCTAAGAGCTTCCTTTATATTTAACTCCAGTTGGACGGTCAGCCCTAGAGTTTACAGATTTACTTTTTTTTTTTATCCCTTTCGGCATTGAAATCATATTAAAATATCTTCGGAGTGTTACATCATGCAGTAAAGTCTTCAGAATGAACACGAATTAAGCTTTGAACATCAAACGTATCTGCACAGCAGTTCATCTGCCTTGACTTATATTGAAACATTTCTCTGTAAAGCGCTGTAAAAAATAAACGTATTAAGCCATCATTATTACTCTCCATATTTTTAGAAGGTGATGTTCACAGGTGCTCCCTTCCAATATATAACCCCTAATAACGTGTATGAATTATTCAGTAAATACAAAGGGAAAAAAAAACTAGCTGGGAAGGTGCGTAGCAGCAAACGTGAGGAATGTCAGTCTGGACTCCGCAATGGACTCTGGTTAAATACTGTAGTCATCATACAACACACTATAAATAATAATTCTGCAGCTTCACTTTCCTTCAATGTTTAATCAGCGTAAATTCTTCAGTGTTAACTGGGATAACATCATAGTAATAAATCTATAACAGGTTTCATTCTGGCTATTCGACAGTATAAAGCTATACACTATTTGCGTCTCAACTTGTGTTGCTTGTGTGCATGCTTGCTGAGAGGAAAGAATGACAATACTGATGTGTGAGATGCCGTCTATACGCTTGTCTGGCAGTCCTGATTGATTAGTGCTGTCTTCTAAGCATGCTGCGCTCACTGCTTCGAAAAGATGCGCAGGGAGACATATGCAATGCCTTCACACCTCCTCACAGACCAGCTGTGCTGCAATACAACACGGAAAGAGTTCTACAAAATAATCACTATTTATTCTAACAACACATATTGTGTCTCACCTGAGAGAACTGTCGAGATCCAGTTGGAAAGCATTATGGAAAAAAGTACAGAGGACAGTTACAGTGAATAAAAACACTCTGGGCACAAGTGTGCGATTAAGTTTCCCAGGATGTGAATATTGTACAGGTGTAATTCTTGATGCAGTTCCAGTGACTACACCGCAATGCCAAGCTTCATTGAAAAAAAATAATAAATTAGATAATAATAAAGTAAAACATGAGTCACACAGGAAGCCCTTAAGCGCTAAAGGGTAGGAGTGGTGTTATTCATTTAGTGGAAGAACCCGCTGATTGTTTAATTGCTTCTGATGATGCTTTTGACCTGAAAACAGATTTATTCAGTGGGAGACAGACACTCTGAGCCAAGGCACAGGACTGCATGGTATAATTTTAATCGCTGCCCTATTTCTCTTCGCCGTGAGATGAATGACCCAGCAGAGGCGGGGTTTGAGTTCCAACAACCCTTTGCTAAAGAAACTAAAGTAGATTAAAAGACTAGTTAAGAACTGATCATTGGTTATATAATGTCTGGCCATTAGTATAAAAAAATTACTAAAAATTTACATATTTTAGTATGTGATTTATTTCAATTAATATCTCATTGGTGAGATAACAAATGAGTTAAAAGTCTTGATTAATTTGTTTGGATTGTCTTCAGAATCTTGACGATTCACTGTTATGTTATGTGATGCTGAACACGTCAGCTGTTCTATTCTGTATACGTGAGCAAACAAATGTCCACGACTGGCTTGTGTCTCTCTGATCGACAGGGAATATGCCACCCCAGAGCAGAGCCAATTACCCTCTCTCGAACTCACACCGGCTTCGACCCTTTAGCATGATTTGATTTTAGCAATCCGTTCAAGTGCGTATGTACAGTTTGTGTGTGTTTGTTAGAACTCACCTGTGGGGCTGCGATGTTCAGGGCAGCATTAGCCAGCTCCATCTTGTCTTGCGATTTCTCTCTAGCCAGCCGAGCCGCTTCCTTGACCTCCCTAAAGCGCTCGGAAAACTGTAAGATAAATAACATGCTAATGTCAATTACATCATATTAATGTACAGAGTGTAGCTTTGGCCAAATTTGGGAAGTTAAATGTCCTAGCCTCAACCTGCAGCTCTTCAGCAAATAACTTGTCAGGCAATTTAAAAGTAATTAGCTAAAATCAAATTTGAGCCTGCATACACATTACAACAGAAAATTATTACATATGATTATTCATGTTGTGTTTTTAATGTGCAATAAAAAGCCTAGACTGAAAAAAAAAGTTCTGATCTGACCATGAGCAAAATGATTTCCCAAAGGAACCTTGAGCCTTTAAATGGAGAGCATTAACATGTGCTGCTGTGAGAGTTACCTGGTTAAGCTGCTGCTCGGTTGCGAAGCCCAGGCCGTACACTGTGTTAGCCCTGCTGTCTGCCCACTGGCCGAACTTCTGGGATGTCTTCGTGAATGTCATGTTGGGTGTGATGGTGCTGTTGATGATAGCCTGCAGAGAGCACAGGGCAGCTCTGAGTTTTGCCCAATAACCCGTACTTACAGTACACTCGCTGTGACGGTGATATCTCGTGTTCATGGTTTAAAAATACGTACACTGGTTTGGGAAATACAGCAGATTTACTCAGTATCAGGTCATAATCCATTCCAGGAAGAATTACTTACATGCATAGATGGCTGGTATAAATGAGCTAGCCAAAACCAATGTCGCACAGATTAGTGTGGATTTTTGTTTAACCAAGCACAACAGCACCGCCAGTGGTCATAAGAAAAACATGCAAGATGCTATAAAGGAACGAGGCTGGGTGGTTTGACCCACATCACGTTTATGACCCAATCAATGAAAGCTCTTAAAAGCTCATTGTTAAGCTATTAACAGATATTAGATTTTAGCGCTCACGTCCAATAGCGTAACCATCTCGTAATGACCATCACTGCTTATATTGACAAGAAGCAGCTACATCTTCTAGAATAGAAGGGCACTCTGAGGGTGGAGACCTCTGCCAACGACCATAGACTTCTATGATATGCAAAGCAGCAACCTCAACCACTTTATGTGTCTGAATATATTTTGTTGTTTTTCTACATTGGCTATGTTTTGCCACTATTAAACCTTACTGCCATCTACTGGATTTTAACATGTACGGCATTGTTGAGTGCAGCCTTGCCAAATGCCGTATCTCGTAGCGTTATCGAAAGCTAAACTAAATTCGTGGATCCGCTCCAAAACTGAATGGGTTCATCCGTAATCCTGCTAACAAACAGAGAAACAAACATACAGCCAGAGAAACAAACCACACTGAAAGCAGAACATCGTTGTCCAGGTCGTTGTCGAGGTAATGACAAGCAGATATGCAGATTATATCTGTCTGTCTGTTTAACTATCTCTCTACCTATCTATACTGCTAGCTCCATTGTGCAAAAATAAAAATAAATGCTGCAATTTGCTACTCATTTACAAGCCCCTTTTGCAGAAATGATTCCCTGCTGTCCTACTTCACTACTCTGACAGTTAGACAGATGGCTTCACTCCTTCAAAAAGACAGGCTTGTTGCGAAAATAACGCTTTCGTCATTCATTTCAACATATACGGAATCACTTTCAAATATCTGCTACACATTAGAGTTTCTGTTAGCCATAAGTCAGCTGACATTTCAGGGACTTTCTCTATGAAACTTGTACATGAAAAACACATCAATCTACATGTAGGATGCAGCCTGCCGTGTTTATTTGTGTACGCTTCTACTCAGTAGAAGCACAGCATTGCAAATGAGAAATCTGGTCTTGCTTTCAAAGCAGAAATGTGAGGTCTGAACCCAAATAATGGCTTTGAACCTATCAGGGCTATTACTGTGCATTCAGTTCTGTAATCATCCTTTCTCTTTGATATCAACAAGACCATTGATGTGTAATTAAACACCGTCCTCACATGTCTGGCAGGCACGTGCAAGATAAAGACAAGCCGTCTACCTGGTTTCTTTAAACTAAACCTGCATCAGAGAGTGTATTAAGTTCTCCTTTTCTCTCTCCCTCTCTTTCTAAAGGTCTTGTGACTAGATTAGCAGGTTGGTGGGATAAAAAAAAAAGGGGAAATGATCTCGTGAGGTCATGGTGGAATTAAAATGAAGAAATGTAGGTCAGTTTGGGAGTGCAGAGCTGGAACACACTTCACTAAGCCATCATTATATGACCAGCTGAGGTTTTGTTAGGATGGGGTTAAGTAAGTAAGTAAATAAATAAATAAATAAATAATAATAAAATAATTTAATAAAAATCAAAACACACTAGGTGAATTTAATTCATTTCCACCCTCTTAATGCACGGTCACAGATGAACTATTGAGAAATCTGTAAGCATGTTAAAAAAAATAATAATAATTATAGTGTATTACTAAACACTTGGGTCTATGTTTAGGTTCATCTAATGAATTTAGGTGAACCTAAACCTGAATTATTACACAATTTGTTGTGTAATACTATCCCTATTTTGATATCAATATTGTACTGTTAAATGCCCTGTGACTGCGGTGTGTTTTATATTCTGCAACTTCGTATCAGTGTCTATTTGATGTATTTCATAAATGACCTATTTCTGACCATGAAGCAGGGCTTAACTGGATATTTTTATCTTGGTGAATGCACTCAAGGCATCCTAGTGGCGCACTGCTGCCTCACTGTTCCTGATTCTGACCTCAGGTTACTGTCTGTGTGGAGCTTCACATGTTCCCCCAGTGTCTGCATAAGCTTCCTCTGGGTTCTCCTCGGAGTTACTTCCACCTCCCAAAAACATGCAAGTAGGTGGACTGGGTATGATAAAATGCTACTCCCTACATGCGAATGAGTGTGTGAATGGCGGGTGTTTTATCCAGGGTATATATATGTATATATATAGTACACTTAAAAATGTGTCTCTGCCTTACAGATCATACAAGACAAACGTCCCTATTAAAATAATAATAATAATAATAATAACAATAATGCCCTATTCACTGTCTTTTCATTCTCCATTGCTAAAAAATTATCCTAAAGGCATCTACACTGCACAAAAAGCACAATCTGCATTCTATAGGTGATCTGTGCCTTTCCTCATTGATCAACACTTCCATCGTTCAGGATCCTCCTCCCTGGAACGCTGCTCTTGCATCCAGAGAAGCCTGGAGATTCACTCCATCAACAGACATTGATTATACACCCTGGCCAAATGGGCAGCGAAATCCCTCAGCACTAACTCCACTTTTTGTGCTCCTTTATCAGGGGTGAAATCTGATATTGCGCATTTGATAGAAAACCTTCATTTATACCTCTGAACAAAAGTACACTAAAATGCACAGAAATAAAACAATGCTTTAAGCAGTCCTGGAGCAGTAAAAAAAAAAAAAAAAAAAAAAAAAAGCAAAAAAAAAACATCCGCTGTAAAAACAAATGTTACACTACAGATTTCGGCATCCCACACATGCTGGGCTAAAGTCCTGGACTAGAGTAACATGTAAAAATCAGATATCAATGGGTACCTTGCTGTTCAAAAGCAATGTAAACGTCAAAATACATTTATAAACGTCTTTGCTGAGAAGCAGGTTCCACGTTAGTAAAAAGGGACGGCTGGCTCACCTTGGTGCCTCCCACACTGATGATGCGGTAGGCATGCCGATTGGCATCGTAGAAGAAAGAGACGGTGACCGCATGCTTGCTGGCTGGGATCCAGTTGCGCTTAGTAGCTGGATCGATCTGGAACACGTGCGCTCGGGTACTGAAAATGGGTTGCTCCCTATGAAAGACACAGAAAATGACAGAACAGAACAAGAGTATGCATTTAAGACACACACACTCCAGGATAATATTAAACAATTAAGCACTATAATTTACATGCATAATGAAACATGCTTGCACAGTGTTAAGTGCATATACAGACAGATCATCCTTATACTCAGTTCCATTTAGGATTTTAAAACATATTCAAATACATGAATTTGAATGTAATGAATGAATGAGATGTATCTGAATCACGGAGAAGGCCCACTGCGAACACCACTTTAGGCTTAAAATGGTCTCTAATTTTCAGTCCAGTTTAAGCATTTTCTATGCTTGATTTATAGCTTTAGAAGCTAATGATTTTGGCACTTCCTCTGCCTTAAACTGCAAGACAACATCAAAGCATAAAATAGGCTTCGTTTCCAAATATTTGTTTGATGTACATAAAATTTGGATACATACAAATAAGAAAGTCATTAGCTAGCCCACTGACAAGCTTGTGGACAGAAGCTCCAGGAGAAGCATGTGGATGCCTGACCAATCACGCCACATGGGTCTTGCTTTGTGCACAGGGGCATTGTCGTGTTGTAACATGTTGACCTCTTCGTTCAAGCAAAGGGGAATTCTTAATGCTACAACCTACAAAGACAATTGTGTGCTTCAAACGTTGTGGTAACAGTTTAGGAAAGACCTACGTGTGGATGTGATGAGGTTCTTTTGGACCAAACAGTTCTAGGGACTACCCGCTGGGGCGTTCCCCTGAAATCTACACACAGTTTCCTTTTTTTTCCTTCTCCGTTTGCGTTCACACCGAGAGTAGATACGCTGAAGTGATATAAGCCGGGTGATGGTTGCTATAGCGATGCCAGTAGTGAAATATGCGTCTTGTCCACCAAGATTTTGGTGTTGCTGTGAAAACAGAAATCTAGCAGCATCAGTATTTAAACTTTTCCATTTTCACATGTCGTGTGTCATTTTTCAGTCACATGTTTCATGGCATTGCCACAGAATGCATAGAATAGCAAAGCTAATAGGCTAATCAAATGTGACATGCCACCCTTACATTAACATCACCAAGGCAGGGCTATTTGGAATCATAAATAAGGTCACGTTTATTACATGTGATGTATCACAGTGAGAACTGTTGCATACAGCAGAATGTGAATATTTCTCTCTCCGTGTCATATAATGAATTTAACACAGGGCAATATTTAGTTTATGTATTTGTCAAAGCATTTTACTGATCCAGTCTGGTGGATGCCAGAGACATTAGAGGTACATTTCTAACGGTCCCACAGCTGACTTCCGGTGCAGAACCACAACCTATTGTGAATGTGAAGTACACAAACACGTCAACAATCCAGCAGCACACTATGTGGTCACGCTAACAAATTCATAGCGTGTAATGACTAAGAGGCTCCTAATCCCGGTCCAGGTCCGTTCTGCCATTTCTGTCCTTGTCCGTGTGACCGTGTTGTGGAAGTCTCCTAGTTACAGGGTAAATATTGGAAGGTCTCAGAACAGTAGCCTTGCTCTCTTGCTTTGGCTAGCTCTTCTAGGAAAGACTGACAACTCATCAAAAGTCAACATCAACAGGGAGCAGGATTAAACTCATCCGGAAGGAGAAATGTAAGGTCACCATAATCTGTACTTAAGAAGAAAAAGAGAGGAACCCCACCGAGACACAGGGATGGAAGTGCTACCCTTCAGACAGAACGGCAAAATAAGAAATGGCAAAGTAGGAAGTAGATGGAGCGGGCATCGCTGCTCAAAGTGTTCACGAATCTCTAATTGGTATTTATCTTCCTACTCTGTTTAGAAATGGACGCCGGTATAAGACTGGCAGTCGAGGACGGAGCATTCATACAAAGCGGAGAAAAGACAGAAAACTAGAACTTCGAGTTCACAGGCAGGTTGTTTAAGGTCATGTTTAACCAGTCTGATGAAGACAGCATGTGATTTCAGGCTAAACGTCTCCAGTGCATTTAATAGAACTACCTTGGACGATGCAAAGCAATAGATAACATCCAAAGTATCTATTCGCTCTCATTGCCTGTGAGGAAAAACTAAAAAAGGTTGAACATGAATTCATTAACTAACCACCATTTAAGAGAAAGTGCTCATCAAATCTAGTTCAAACTTACTCAGACATACTTAACTGCAGGACCTGAGGATGAGTCATGAATGTGGTTTTTTCTTCTTTTTTATTATTATACAGAGAGCAAGAAAAAATGCCATTATTTTTTAAATGCAATATATCTGACATTACTATAGGGCAGATATCTGACACTATAAAAGGTCTACAGTACTATTAAAACACATCGAGGTTAAGTGCCTGATGAGTCATCATGGAAAGAAAAGTGACCACTAATACATGGTCATTTAAAAACGCCATAAATGCTCGTATTGTGTATTCCTTGGAGAGCTTGAAAAGGAGTTAGCTATGGAGAATCACAGTAATGAACGGAGCACTGAATCCATCCAGCAGTCAGTCACTTGCATACCTTGCTGGAGGCTCTGAGTGAATTTACTTACTCAATAAAAAGCAACATGTCTGTCAGACGGAGGTATGCCTTGGCACACGGTCATTGCTGGATGAGTGAAACAAAACACTTTTGCACATGTAGTTAAAATTTATGATTCACAACAAACTCTACACTTAGCTGTTCAGCACACTATACTTAAAGGGGCCGATTCATCCTTCCCAGAATCCTCTGCGCTATGCAGTGAATCGCCATTTTCGATGCCATCGATATTTCAGAAATTATCCGTCCAACAATCGTAGGCCATAGATCATAAATTGTAATGTGAAACTGAAGATATTTTGTCAAAGTATCTATATTTTAAATTCTTTCGACTGATCCATTCCATTTTCTTATGGTTATTCTGTCTTAATAGACCAGAACTGGCCTCGGCCGTCTAGCAGGCAGCCACAAAGGAAAGAAAAGATACTAGCAGAGCTAGCAGAGTAGCTCAAAAAACAAAAATAACGCACTGGATTCTGGGAAGGGTGGGCCAAGCCCTTTAACAGCTCTGGATATAAAAGTTTTTATGACTGTAATGGATGAGTGGTCCAGAGGATAAAGCTGACCTTATTTTTATAGCTGTAATGACTAACTGCAAGCTCCGTGCCCAAGTTAGGGCGCAATGTCCTAAACAATCTGGTATCATAAACCTTATAGAAAACAGATCACGGCTGGACAAATCATAAAATCAATAGCTGTCCTTACATTGGAAGAAAAATATTGTTTGAGTCCGGCAAACGTCTTTATTTTCTCGTTTTAACGTGAGATGAAGTGCTGCGAGTGGCAGGAGTGTTACATGGCCACATGCCTATTAAAACCCTTCTGCTGTCAAACCGATCTGACGAATCATACATTCTAAATGTTGTGCACAAGTCACAAATCTTTCCCCACCATGAAATCTGCTTGTCGTACGTGCCGATGCCACTCATTTGTCCACCTCTGCCTGATAGACACTCATTTACTAAACTCTGCCCTGTGCCTGATCATAGTTACAGCAGCAAAGTAATCTAATTCTCTTTCTCATCTCTGCGTAATCCTTGCTGGTGTCTCGTATCACACAGCACATTCCAGCCCCGACACTGACACACACACGTGTATACACACTCAAATGGCTGAGACGATTACAGCGCCATTCTGATGAGATCACCTTCCTCGGCCACGTCTCTGGGACGCCGCTGGAACCGGAGCAACTCTCAAGGGGGCACAATGCGACACTCGCGCCTTGCTCTGGGTTCTTTATGTATTCGTTACACATCCGGTATCTATCACATTATCTGACAGCTATCACACTTTTTAATCAATCAACTGGAAATGACATTGTGTAGCGGGAAAGTGTAAAGCATGCTTCTTGGCTTTTCCTAAGCATCTAGAAACATTAACTGGTCCAAACAGGAACAGGAAAATATCTGACTCAAATTTTTCATATCTTCGCATTGCAATTGTGTCGCATCTGGTGTGTAAAGTCCAGTACCAGAAAACATACTTACTGGTTCCAAAAGTTCTGGTGCTTTTTACAGTTAAGCCTAACATCAATGAGTTAGTTCGACAGATGTTACCTGTTTCCAGAGTTTTATACCAACACAAATATAACACTGATATGCACTTACACCCACAAACAAACAGTCAAGGAACTACGCTTGCTACACAAAACATGCAAATGGGTCTTTTCTCTGAACAGTGTACTACATCCTGTGTGGACATGCTAGTGTGTGCTTGTGTGTGCATGCGTGTGTTGATGTAGCCATCAAGAGACAAGCTTTACTCTCTGACTGCCTACAATTTTCATTGATTTATTGCCAGATATATACATTCCTAATGAAGCAATTACTGCCAAATGTTACTGAGCAAACAGCCTCTTGATAAAAGTGCTTACAGCTGCTCAGCACTGGTAGAAAACAGAAAGACAATCTGGGCTGAAGCACTGCATAAGGAGTGTGTGTGTGTGTGTGTGTGTGTGTGTGTACGCGCTGGGGAACTGGGGGGGTTAGGGGATTTTATATTCAAAGTATATATCATGCGTGTGACAGCTACAATCCTCCAAAGCAAATCAGCATTTGTATGTAATTATAGCTATAGTATACAAGCTACATTTCAAACATGTCTGCCACTCCACTGTAATAGTCCTACAGCACACCTCCCATTTAATTGCTACACTTCCACACTGGCTGATACCTAATACCTCATCAATCACGTTAACCACCTAAAGTATGTTAAACAAGCGATTCAGGTAAACCAAAAACAGAGAGCTACTCCACGAGTTTTGCTGTGTTAGAATGAACTTCGTGGTTGTCCGCGGCTCAGCATTTGAACGCGCGAGGTCATTTGAAGGACGAGCGGTGCCGTTCAGTTAGAAATGAGGCCAAGCAAGCCGTCCTCTCACCTTGAGAGCTTTGAGAAAACCTGATCTAATTAACCTGATGCTCTCTTGCTATTATCAAGACCAACGTTAAGCTTCTCTGAACTCCCCAAGGCCGAGTCTATAAAACACTAGAGCTGATACAAATCATGAAGCAGACAGTTCAGTAGGCTCTATGCTGACAGCAAATGTGGCTGCTTGGCTTTTCATACCAAATCCCATGACCTTTCAGTGGTGCTCTGTGAAAGATGAGCCCTCTCCGTTTGGTGCAAGTTTTCCCCAATCATACTGCGCTTCTTCCGGATGAGCCTAATTAAGCACTGCAGCGCAGTTAAAAACAGATTTGAGAAATGAAACTTGGCCAAATGCAAAGCGGAAATGGCATACCTGTGAATATTTTATAAATATATCACACTTTGCTTCAGGGCCAAGGGTTCAATAGTGTGGAAATAAGGGATGTAACGTAACCTGAATCTTACTGGGGAGCTGAACCGGGGTGGGGGTGGGGGTGGGGGGGGGTCATCGAGCGTATGGCACTGCTTACCTTTCTCTGTGGGACGGATACATCCTTACTAGACAGATGAGGACCCTTTTCTGCAATAGGAAAAAAGGAGCCATTATAAAAGCATTATAACACACATGGACACACAACTCTCAAACATTAATTAGAAAACACAGAGTAATTGCTTTGCGTGTTTGTGAAAAGTAGGACTGCTCTTATTATCACTTTGAAATGCTTCCCACCGTCACATTGTATAATTCCCTCAAAAGCCCTTATGCCAACAGCTACCATTTAATAGTTTATAACAGAATGTGACTACTGATTCAACAATAACCCATCCGTTCTAAATGACCGTATTACACTTACTCATTTTGTGCATCCACCAATGTAATTAATACTTAACAAAGAGTGATTACATCACACATTGAAACAAACTACAAAAAAAGGGCACTTTATCACAACGCCAATTCTTAAACCTGTCCTCAATAGGCTGTGAGGCTGCAACATATAGGCTGCGACATGTATCTCAGAAGTTTGACCCCGACCAATCATCGTTCACATCCTTTCTTGTCATCGAGGAGGGTCAAGAAATTGTCAATCATGGCTACAGAAGGAACATCAAGGAACACGTCGTAGTAGTTGTCAAATTAGGTGAGAAAATACGAAAAATTCTGACACGCTACTAGATTTTGCATTGAGGTGTCATTGGGCATCCCAGCTGCCACATCGCTGTTATTCGATTATGCCACACTACAAAGCCTTTTTGCCATTCCCAATGTTTATATTCAGGCCCGATGCTGGAAATTTCTCGGCCACAACAAAATCAGGTTGAATTTGCGTAGTCTGATCTCTGCATTAGCTGTAAATAATTTCACTTGGAAACTGATACCCAAGAAGTGTTGCTGTAATCATAAACACTGTGGTGTGCTCATCCCAGGACTGTCTTTATAGTATTCTGTTATTGAAGTGCAAGGATTCCACAAAATTCTGGTCCCTCGTCAGGTTTCTTAATCATGTCGTAGCAGGAAGTTTTTTCTTTGCCCCCGTCTCCTCTCATTAGAGATCGAAATCTATATTCAAGCTGACTAGTGACAATGTTTAACGTAAACTAAATTGCAGTTGAAGGGAATTTTCTGACAAGGTGACATAGTCAAAGTGTAGCTTGCATTACTCTAACTATTCATTTTCTATACCACTTATCCACTGTGGGTTGTGGGTAGGCTGAAGCCAATCCCAGCTGACATTGGACGAGAGGTGGAGTACACTCTAGACAGGTTGAAAGTCTATCATACAAAGAGAAAGACAGTGATTCACACTCACATTCACACCAATGGGCAAGTTAGAGTGGCCAGTTGGACTGTAGGAGGAAACCAGAGCTCCCAGAGGAGACCCACGCAGGCACATTGAAAACATGCGAACTCCGCATGCACAAAAAGCCAGAAAGTTTGAACCCAGAATGTTCTTGATGTGATGCGACAGTGCTAACCCCTGCATCACCGTTCTGCCCTTATTTTGACTAAGATGAGTTCTTTATGGATTCCCATAGAAAGCCCAGACTGCAATTGCAAGAGAACACTTCCAGGCAACAAGTGTCAGCCGAAGTGATGAATGAAACAAATTTGCACAAATAGTACTGATACAGTATCATGCATACACTGCAGGCTTCTGCCATAAGCAATAATTGTGATAAGGTTAATAAATGATACATTGTGATACATCCTTACTGCATGAGGTCTCAGGTGTTTCACACTCACTCACACACACACACACACACACACACACACACACACACACACACACACATGCATGCATCTTGAGTACCAATAAGTGCACTTTGTCACAGTGATAGTGATTTTCTGAGAGAAAGACTGTACAGCGACAAGAAGTTGTTGTAACACATCTGCCTAGATACAGCTTTTCTCCAGCACTAACACACACACCGAATGCACACATACCGAATGCATACACAGTAAATGCACACACACTTTACTCACCCCATTTCGTTGTCAATGCAAAAAGACAGGAATTCTCATTGCCCTCTTTTCAATAAGGGAACTGCAGAAGCCGCAGAGGGTCCTGTATCCCTCGAGCCGAGTCCGGATGCGTCCCAATTAGCAGCCGGAATTACCGAGAGAGAGGAAGAGACTGCCTGCTCGCGCTCAGCTCCAAACCAGACTTTAAACTAAAACCGTTAAACCTCGACGGGAAACACGAGACAGAGGGATACTGAACATCCTGCGTGGACTTTCTTTCCTGTTACCTTCCTCCTCCTCCTTCTTTCCTTCTTTGGCTGCACTTCGGTAACCTTGCGGACAGCAGCAAAACTCTCTCTCTCCGCTCTCTGCTTCTCCACTCGGCGTGCACGCGCCCCTCTGTCCTCGCTCGCGACGCCGCGCGCCACTTGTCAACTCGTTAAAAAGGAGCGGCGTCGATTTGTCACGCGCACCCGTCGCCGCCGCCGCCGCCGCTGCTGCTGCTTCCGTTATCACAGGCGAGCTCGAGCGGCCGAGGCACAGTGCCGGTGTGTCACGCGGTGCCTCCGTGTTTTCGCTGGGCTTTTTAAGAAGGCGCTCGCCTGCGCCACCTGCTGCATTTGCACGCACAGCGGCGAGGGCGCGAGCCCGCGGTGCAGGATGCTTTATCGGGTCGCGTCCCAAATCGCACACTAGTCGCAACCTTGTCAATATATACGCTCACCTTGCACAACACTTAGAAAAACCTGTAAGCTACACGCGCACATTCATGCAGTTCCTAATTCCGCCAATCGTATTGCAGCAGCGCAGTGCATAAATCTGTATCATGCACATACAGGTCAAGAGCTTAATGATCATATATGTAACATCAGCATGTCAGCTCGGTGACGTTACTTGATTTCTTGGTTGCCAAACTTGCTGGAAATCTGAGAAACTGCTCTATTCCTGAGATTTCGACCCTCCGCAGCCTCTAGAGTTTACAGAGTCGTGTGAAAAACAAAAAAACATCCAGTGAGCGTCAGTTCTGCAGGTTGAAACACCTTGTTGATGAGAGGTCGGAGGAAAATGGCTTTTGAGCTCAAAAGAAGGCTATATTAACTCAAATATTTACTGTTTAACATCGTGGTGAGCAGAAAAGCATCTCAGAAGACATCAAACCTTGAGGGCTACAAGATCAGAAGATCAAATCAGGTTTCACTAAAGCTACAGTGGGCACGGACTCAACAAAACCGGAGGTTCAAGACAGAAAAAAAAAGTTTCCTAAAATTTTTCCAATCTTTCCATGGGGCAGATGTGGATCCCCTCCATGTGACCTCATAAACCCGTCTCTCCAGGATCACCAAACTGCCATTGTTCATGAACCCTCGCCTGCTCGTTTGAGTACCGTTTAAGTGTCAGCTAATGGTAAACAGTAACACTGTCCAAAATCATAATGGAGGATATTAAGTGCACTTGTGAAATTCCATAGTGCCTTAGTAGAGCCCAAATACTCTTGACCAGGGGTTCCAAACTTTATGCAATCAGGGACTCCTTCTACTTACTTAAGAAAAACAAAGTATAGAATTATTTAATGAACATAATCCAACTATTTAAATATTAAGGTAGCCATTTAAATGTGAGCAAAAATATTAAAAAATATTTTCCCCAAACTTTTCACAAGGCTTACTCCTTTTTGCATTATTGACGTTTGAGTCACTGCAAATTTGCATTATTGAAGTCATCAGTCATGAATTTAATAACTTGGATGATGGTTTCCACCACTGTAAAGAAATAAAAACAAATCACAGGCTATGTCTCTTAGACTCCTCCAGGTCCCTGGACCCCATTTAGAGGACCGCGATCCTGGAGTACCCTGTATTGTGCACATTTTAGTGCTTTCCCTGCTCCCAGTAGCTAATAAACAGCTTCTTTTTTTTTTTAGTTGAAGTGCATGTGTTAGAGCAGGAAAAACAGGGGGTACTCCAGGAACCAGGTTGGGAACCTGTGCCCTAGATATTACAGATTCTACATATCTGTAATGCATCTTGATATCTGTAGGGAAGGGAATGTAGGGCATAATACACTTAATGTGTATATCTCATCATGTGTGTATACATAGTGAAAGTCACCATGGATAAATGACACATTTGATATATTATTTAGTATAGTGTTATGCTTTTGGACATGTCCTGCCCTCTAGTGTCCTCTTCATATCAATTCGACATTCAGTAAGTAAGGAATAAAATGATGCCATGGAGTTCTGGAGGGAAAACTCCAAAATGTACAGGGCAGGGGTACTCCGGGCCAAGTCCTGAAAAATTGTATTGCTCTAATACCACATCATCATAGGGATGTATTTGTCAGTAAGTAATGAATGACATCGGCTCTCCTATAGTTACATTTTGTTGCAGAACGTCAGAGCTGCTGCTATAGAAAATTAATCACCAAGTGACCAAGCAATTTTCCTGTAAATAGCCAAAATTTACTTCCTCTCTAATATCCAAAAACAGCAGGAGACCCACATTTAACACACATTCAGAAATATAAGTTTAATAATTACATATCTTGACATACACTTTTTGAAATGAACATCTTGTAAAAGTCTCTAACATTAAAAGTTTTGAGGTTTTGAATTGTTTGTTCCTCAGGTTTCAATGTAATGAGAAGTGCTGAAACCACATGGCACAGATGCAAGAAACGCAACAGTATATTTTTCAGGGTTGAAGGCACACCAAATGCAATTACATATGAAATCAAATCATACTACACTGCTGTAAAAAATTGGTCTAATTTAAAAGGATAATGGTCCCATTTTAAATAGAAGGACGTTTACATTTCACTAGGATATTTATTAACTCAAAGACACTACATACTCAAACAAGCAGTCTTCTTGAGTGAAATAAAGCAACATTTATTGTAGTAACATTACAAGAATTACATACTTTGGGGAATTATTTCCATGAAAGAAAATGTCACCTCTGGTCATTTATACACTTTGATTCAGCTGAAATTCTTCCTACCCTCAGGCTGGTCAGGGTACGACGTCTATTTTGTCAGTGTTAGTCCCCTCTGTAATTTTTTTCTGATTGCAATCTCAACAGGTTGTCATCTCACAGCTGGTTATGTATGCGAGTTGGACACAGTCATATCAGAGTACTAAAGTTTAAGAATCCAAATGGAAAAAAAAACACAGCATCGATCCAACCACCCAAAGAACCTCAGTATAATGGGTGTTCATTCTCAGATTGTTGTTGTTCTAGGCCATGTCACACAAAAATAGAGGAAAAAAAATCCTTTTATTACTGATATGGGCAGTATCTGCTTGCAAAGTACACCAAAGTAAAGGAAACCATTCAAATCATTCAGTCGGGGGAGAGGAATTTTTTTCTTTTTCCTTTTTTTTTTTTTTTTTAAAGAAGAAGCTATGTATCTGTATATTTAAATTGCTGTTTAAGTTGGATGTACAGTCTACATTTAGCTTGGATACTACCAATGAGAATAACTATAAATAACATGAAAGCACTATGCACACAAGCAGTAAATGTCAGAAATGACCAAAAAAAGAAAGAAAGATTAATTTGTTTAAACAACAAAATGCTTTAAATGAACAACTAACTCCAATGGTGAACATTATTGTTTTTCCAGTTTAGAGCCAAGACTAAAAAAGTAATGCAAAGCCGGTGACACTACGCAAGGAATAACTGCAAGGCATGAACATTCCAGGGTTAATGAAAATGACAAGGCATCACATGTTGTTGCATCAAAGCATTATTCGAGCACAGCTTAAGAAAAGAAAGAAAAAAAAAAAGGAAATTTATGAAAAGAAGTAGTCTTGGATCATGAAGTGCATAATGTGATAGACCTCACATTCATATCTAGACTATAGAAATGAAATATGCAAATAGGTGTTAAAATAATAAAGACAGTAAGTAGAAGGGAAAAGCAACTTCAACAACCAACAAGGGAAAAAAACCTATTAATCACAAAACAAGAGAGACAATTGATTGCGGAGGCACATACACAACCTCCTTAGCAGAACACTACCATCTATGCGCACACTGGCATCCAAGTAAGCAAGAGACGAGTACAGCAGCCTCTTTCAGTCTGCTTGTGGGAAACGGACACAGAGAGAATCCCACCTGTCTGCTCTTTACCCTTTAACAAACGGCCACTTTTGTGATTCTGGGCTGTATTTAACTCATGGGTCAAACTTATGTATAAGAATAATTTAACTCAAGAACTCGGTCTGGTATGTGGTGCATTATGATGAATTTGACTAAATGGGGCAATTTAGAAAAAATAAAATAAATAAATCTTGTCTGTAGTGGAAGCATAAAGATTTTAATGCCGGTACTGAAGCCAGAGGAACTGACCACAAATAATACGCTATTGCCAGAACTGCTGAACATGGCAGCAGCGCTTTAGTCTTCCTACAGGTCGAGATCATTCTCTAAACTCTTCTCAAACTTGTATTATCTCCTCGGGCTCAATCGCCTGCGGCCCTGTCAGCGATTCGTACGCGACAGGTTAACTATAGCGGCTTGAGCACCGGCTTTTTGGCTCATTTTTTGTGGACCGGTGACCTCACGGTTTCCTTACAAAGGCATCAACGATTGACCTATCTCTAAATTTAGGCTCTGCTGCAATTGTTTATCTGGGTTCAATACGATTTGTTTAAAATGGCGAGGAAAAATTGATGAACTTCAAAATCTCTCAACCCTTCCATTTTGCTTAAAAAAAAAAAAAAAAAATATCACAGCCATTTGTTAAGACTCCCCTTCTTTTCCATGGTCAGATACAGAGCAGGCGACATCTCTTACGGCCGTTCCATTTCTGAACCACTACTCCACAACCTTCAACAAGAAAACTTTCCTCAAAGTTGAATCTTTCTTCAGAGACTCCTATCACCATTTGTAAAGATGGGACCACCACCACCAGAAAAAAAAAAAAAAAGAAAAAAAAAAGGAGTAAAACCACAACCCTCTGTTGTAGATGTTTCCCCATCCTCTCAAAGATGTTTGGTGGCAATATCTGAAAGTCAGATTCCAACTTTGAAGGGAAAATTTTCTCTAAAATCAGCTGCTTGTAAGCGTTTTTAAAAAATATCTTTTTGATCTTTTTTTTTTGTTTTTTTTAAAGACGTCACCTCATCTTTCAGCTTGTGGAGACGACAGAGCAAGCGTGGCGTTTTTTTGCAGGTAGTTTTAAGAGAACTTCGTCTTCTCTCCGTCTCGGGTGGCAGAGCGAGGTCTGCGGCTGCCGGCTGCAGCCTGGCGAGAGAGAGGAGGCAGGTAAGGGACTGCCCTGCTCCCCAGGAGGCGCCTCGACTATGCGGAGTTGCAGATCGAAGATCTCGGTTTGGTTTCCCTCCTACATCGTCTCCTCCTATGCTGCGTCTGCTCCTCTCTCCTCCTACCCATCCTTAGCGAGTGGTGGGGTGGTTTTCCTCCCTCCACTCTCTTTCGTTCCCTCTTTTCTTTTCCTGCTTTTCTCCCTCTTTTTTCACACATGATTGGTTTGATTCTCTCCTGTTGTTCTCACACCATGGTGCTTCAGTTGTAACAGTGGAAAACGGGCATCCATGTTTGTTCTTTTTTTATATTTACCCAGATTTAAAATGCTGATGAACTAAGCTCAGCGTAGGCCTAGCTCCCGTTCCAACAACCTGAGGATGCAGGAAAAACAGCCCGATCAACATTACCGCTACACTCTGAGGACTGGTTTATAGAACACTTTACCCAAAAGCAGTTTGGCACTGTAGTGTTGAGAATGGTGCAAAAGGTAAAATACTACAGCATGCGACACATTTATTTTAGTATTGTTCAAGATTGCACGATAGAAAATAACTAACTAATGCAAATTTAATGACAATGTTTATCTTGTTTTAGTTTGTTCAATCAAATAATGTGTTGTGCTCATCATGCAGTGTTGTTACCCTGGCAACATAGGTGTTGTGCTCTTACACTCTAGTACTGAGAGAGTCCAGTCACTCCTCCATGCTGGTATGCCCGTTCACCCTGGTAAGTGGAATCCTGGGACAGAGCCACATCCATCTGCGACTTGAACTCATCACCCAGGTAACTGTCCTGTTGGTCAAAGGAGGAGGAGGACAAGATCATTAAAGGCAAATCAGAAGAAATTTCTTCTGACTAACATTCCTCTCCTGATGCAAATAACAAATAATATATGAGGGAATATATTTTGGAAGAATGGTATTCCATCACTACAGCACTGTTGCAGAGATTTGTAGAATTGTATGCCAAGACATGCTGGAACTGTTCTGGCTTTTCTTGTGGCAGCCCAACACCTTACAATGGTGTTTTACATGTCAATGTTCACAAAAGAGATTATATTATTCAATTTGTAATGTACTTTTCATGAACATGCAGTCACTTTTTCTCAAATATATGATACCACCAGCACATAACCCAAAGTTGTCAATGCAATGAAGGTGCATGTGTGTGTGTGTGTGTGTGTGTACCTGGGAAAGTTCAGGCTGGGACAGGCCTGGCTGGCTCATCTGTGAGGGCTGGCTCATAGCAATGTAGCCCTGGGTCAGGGGGCCCTGGGAGAAGGGCTGAGAGACCAGATCCTGACTGGCCTGGCTGTTCGCCATGTTGGTCTGCCCGCTGCCATGGTTACCCATACCACGATTCCTCTGACGCCCTCCACGCCCACCTGTCTTACCTTTTGGAGCCCCACGACCTGAGCAAGAATGAAAGTTATGAGATGTAGAACAAAATCATAAACAAAAATATATTCAATCACCAAAACACCCTCCATGTTATTTGATCTGGCCCTCTCCTAGCTAATAATATTCTACGTCATAGGTTCTTAAACAGCAGAGAATAGACAAAGGCCAGGGTAAGAGTGTAGAGCCATCATACCAGTCGCTGGGCCGTTAATCTGACCCAGGTAGCCCGGTGGGGGCATTGGGGGCATGACCAGGTTGAAGGGTATGGGAATGTTCATGGAAGCCATAGGGTTCGGCCCTGCACCAATCATCCCGATCTGGTCATGGGTTTGGAAATACATGCTTGACGGACGACCTGGAATGACAAAAACAAGAATGTAGTACAATGTGAGCTTTATTTAAGTGCTTTGTGAAATCTAGAGTACGATGAACAAGTTGGTTTAATCAATCAATGGTTCGCATTCCAATACTACAGCAGTCATGCTCAAACACCATTTTTCAAACACCAAGTTCATGAAGACCTGATCATGATTAACTGAAGAATAGATCTAGGTGTGGTGGACAAGATCAAATGCCCACAGCACTGGGGAAACAGCAATGAGTAAGTAGAACGTAGCACTAAAAGAGCTTACAAGCTTGATTTATATATAATAATAATTTTTTTTAAAAGTCTATCTTGACTTGTTTCTTAATGCCAATTACTGTGGTGATAATATGGCATTTTCACTCAGGCAACCACAGTGCAGCCTTTCTTCCAAAAATGATAAGCAAGAATAAAAGGCTCATAAGGAGTAATTTTTGCATTCCTCACCAGTGTTGCTGCGGTCATATACTGAGCCTGGGATCATAGCCTCCCTGGCATCATACATTGCAGTGCTCATGAACCGAGCTCCCTGAAACACAAAGAACACACAAATCCACTAACTAACTAACATTTAATTCTTGGTGTCAGTTGTTCAGGGCTTTAGATCAGGGGTCAAATTGATTTGAGTGTGGGGGATAATATATCAATTTGACACAGTTTGTGTATACATAAATGCTCACTCTATGAGGTTAGTATACAGCAGAGTTGCCCTAAACTTCCTGTCTTTGCAAGCGTGAATGTGCAAATGCAAGGGAAACACTCACAGGGTTGATGGTGTTAACAAGCTTGCGAGGTTTGCTGAACTGCATGAGACTTTCCCTCAAGTTGTTGAGAGGCCCCTCCACCAGAACCTTCTGCTCCTTGAAGTAGTTCAGCAGGTGGTTCCAGAGTGGCTGCTTAGACAGAGCTTTAGGATTCCCCACAATAATCACACCATACCTGATGTGAAAAAATAAAAAATAAAAAAAGGAGTACATCCATAACACACAGAGGAATAGTTGTTTATAATTAAAAACACTACATTGTGCAGAGCTGCGTCATTCACCGAGTGGTTCATAATGAGAAGATGAACGGGCATGTCGGAGGCAAAATTAACACACTACAATGTGTAGTTCTGTTATCTACAGATTGGCTAATCACTGTGCAAAGCACATTACCTGGCTCTGGTGAGGGCCACGTTCAGCCTGCGTGGATCATTTAGAAAGCCGATGCCTTGGTGCTCATTGGCCCTGACGCAGGACAGGATGATGAAGTCCTTCTCACGACCCTGGAAAGCATCCACGCTGGCTATCTCTACCTCCTTCAGAGGAGAAAAACACACTCTTGTTACCAGTTTACCACTCTGCATGATAATGGTTGACTACTTATAATTTCAAACATTACCACACTAACTGCTTTTAAAAGTACTTGAAACAAACGGTTATGACACAAACTGATAGCTCAGCAAGATTAAAAGAATTATGTAGCCATACAAGCATCCAAATCACCACCATTCTAAAGAATATGGACATTATGAACTTGTAGTAAACCGTACATAACTACAGTGACTCAGCATGCATGAAGGCAATGTCTGGTGTGTGTATATGGCTGTTTGTACCTGATAGAGCTTAGTATGAAGGGAACCGCTGAACTGCATGTACTGCACCAGGTAGGAGCGCTGGCCCTCATAAGGAGTGATTATGCCAATCTGGTCAGGTTTGGCTCCGGCCTTCAAAAGGCGAGTGGTAATCTTCTCCACATTAGCAGCCTCAGTCCTGCACACAACTTTGTCTCATTCACAGCTCTCAGGAGAAGCCTAAAGCTAGTCTTGTGTATAAGGCCTCATGATGCAGAGTAGAACAGTAGTTAATTCAGACAACATTAGGCTCATTATTTAAACTGCACCAAAACTTTTAACCAAATGTGTTGTTTTATGCTTGCTTTAGCAAATGTTTTAGTAATAGCAATCAACATTGAAATTTCATATCCAAAAGGCAATACTGATAAAAAGCAGTGCACCTGTTGAGGTAGGAGGTGCCTGAGCTGGCAATCTCCTCCTGGCCCTGTGTCACATAGAAGAACATGGGCTTATCTGGCTGAGGCCACTGGAAATCAAAGCCCTTCTTGATGCGGTCAGCTGAAGTAGAAAACGCTCAAGTTAATGGAATTCATAACAAAAAGCTCTTAATCTATGAATTTAAATCACAAACAGAAGCTAAAATAGAGGAGGTCAAATTTAACTTGGTCACCATTTGTGTCATAAGACTATGCACAGAGAAGAGAAAAAATTTGTGTCTGAATGTAATGAGCTAATTTGCATATGAACATGTAATACAGCAATCAGGTTTCTGGTCTGTTTCACCAGAGACACACGACTACAAGTGCATAATCCAAATGCAAGACACACAATATTATCAAGTGGAAAAAGGATGATCTATTGCGTGACTAAAACATGGATAATATTTAATCAATGAAACCAGTTACAAAAACTCACAAAATGACCAACATTCATGTTCACACAGACAGTCAAATACACAGGAAAAAGGAAAGAAAACCCAACACAATTCACATACCAGCAGTGACTCCGTTCTGAAGAGAACCTTCATAGAAGATATTGGAGGGGAAAGCGCTGAGTGCAGGGTGCATACGGTACTGCACTTGCAGGCGGATGGGTCTGATGCCCAGCACCACCAGTCTCTCGAAAAGAGACTGGGACAGACCCGCCTTAGCAGCCTTTTTACACATGACCACCGGACCTAGCTGGCAGTGATCACCCACCAGGATCAGCTGACAGACAAGGGAGAAAGCAAGAGAGCTGTCTGTTACCAGTGGGAATACAGTAAAAAAAAATATTTTAGATGTTCTTATATGTGCATCAAAGTTTGAACATAGGAGAAAGTGTGTTTTGGTGATACCTGCTTGGCTCCCAGCACTACAGGTACCATGCACTCCGGCTCAGTAGCCTGGGTACTCTCATCTATCAGGATGGAGCGGAACTGCATTTTAGCCAGACGAGGATCACCCGCACCCACACAAGTACAACAGATCACATCTGCATTCTGTGACCGAGAGAGAGAGAGAAACAACCAGGACAACCGTTACATAAATGTGGAAAAATAAAGGATGCCCTTGTTTCTATTGAAAACTGTCTGAGAAGACTGCTTACAAGTAAAAAAGAAATAAGGTTATGGCCTCATAACCACTGAATCTAATTCTCATTTCAAATCACATGCTTCCCTCCAAACACACTCGAATGCAACGAGAACGAAACAAACCATGAGCAGCTCCCTTTCTGCAGTGCGTTTCAGGGCCCTGTAGCGTTTCTCATCTGAGGAAGACAGCTCTCCTGTTTCGTCCTTCAGCTGTTGCAGCTTTTGCAGTTCTGGCATGCTGTACAGGAAGATAAACATACAAACAATACCATAAGTACGTAAATTTTATTCCAGGACAACATTCATCAATTAGCAGATGTTCCTAACTTTAGACCTTTTGTAGTTGTATACTTATTGCTGATGGATGATAGAAACTTTATTAAATCCTGAGGGAAACGGCACCATTACAGTAGTGGTATTAAACAAACATTCACAGAAACAAATACAACAAGGCAACAGGGAGCAAAAGAAAAAAAATTATCTAACGGAAATCTATTAACGTGATGTGACTTAAGTGGTGAAAAAGAGGCTCTTTTAACCTGTCCATGTTGCGAATCTGGTTGTGCAGAGCCAGGAAGGACACAGGAGAGTCAATAGCCTCTCGACTCTTGGCACAGAGACGCACTACCTTAAGTCCAGTTTGGTGAATTTTCTCTGTCAGCTGGTCCACTGCAATGTTGCTGGGAGCACATACCAGCACCGGCCTGGGAGCCAACAAGAAAAAAAAATTTGATTAGGCTCAAGAAACTACTTAAAATGTCCTAGGAACATTAACACAACTTCACCCTCAAATGGGAATGGAAGAATCTATGAATATGCACATTGTATGGAAATGTTCTTTTTCCTCCTGCTGTGCCAATTTCACCCATCCTCCACCACTATGCCATTGCTTGTGGCACAGCATGACCGCAAAAAAGAAAGAAGCCACATTAGGGAAATGTGTCTCTGTGGGAACCTTAGACTGATGTTTGAGCATGAGAAGCGATAATAACCCTAATTATCTAGCTAACTTATGTTCACGGTTACTGCTTGTATATTATTGTAAGCAATAGATTATTTTGGCAAAACTACGCCAAAGTCTTTTGTTGAGATTGCGGATGTATTTTTCTGTGTTCACTTTTACCACTTGATCAGTGGCGTGTTTCAAGTATGGAAAATGAGCAGATGTCTAAATTTAAAAAAAAAAAGAAAAACAAAAAAGAAAAAAAAAAAATCCACAGGTGGGTAACAGAATCACAGTCACATGTAAAATGTATGAATAGTGTAGCGGAACAAGATCAGTCACATGTCTCACCCGTTGCCCTGTCTAGCCAGGTGGTAAACAATAGTTGCTGAGGTAACAGTTTTCCCAGTACCAGGAGGCCCCTGGATCAGACTGAGGGGACGCTGGAGCACCGTTTTCACAGCATAAACCTGAACAAGCACACACACACACACACACACACACACACACACACACACACACACACACACACACACACACACACAGAGGTTAAAACCATGTGCTCTATTACTAGAAACATTTGATCTTAATAAATAAAGCTGGCTGGCCACAGCAGAGTAACAGCTTTCTAAACATAAAAATAAGTACACATTAATTACAGTGTACAATCCGAGACAGAGAAACTGGAAGTGTGTCACAACTGAGGCTCACCTGTGAGTGGTTGAGGTCAGGCAGGCCCTGGGCAGTGAAGCGCTTGGGTAACTGGCACTTAATGATCACATCCTCTACCTCATGGCCAAGCAACTTGTGATAGATGTAACCAGACACTGAGGTCTCATCTACTGCAAACGTTTTCAGGGCACTCTGCATGCTTTAAAAACATGATACTAATTATATGGATTTTTTCCCCTCCTCATAACACAATTCAGAGTAAAACAGCCACAACGTTTTTCGTTTTTGCTTGAGGTCAGCAAGAGATAAAATGTATAATGATAATTCCCCTGCCTGAAAATACTTGGTAATGGTCAAAAGCTGGTAACTGCTAGGTCAGTTCTGATTTCAGCCTACAAGGAATAGACAAATACAACACTTGCTCAATCAGCAAAAAGGAACTCGATGACACACTAACCGGTCAAAGGAGGTGGATTTCCAGACAAAGTCCACCTGGAAGTTGTGGGGCACCTCCACGGGAGCTCCAGCACTGCTCCGCAACTCTATAGCAATCTCATCTCCATAGTCTGAGAGGAACTCATTAAAGAATAGCACTTATAAATCTTTTGGTAACAATTCTGTATGACATTCAAGCTATAATAAGCATTTTTGTGTATTGCTAATTGGTTATTTAAACAGCTGGCATTTCAAAGCCACTAATAAGGACTTTTAGGGATGAATAAATATCCTACTAGCCTAATAAACCATTGATTACAATGAAAGCGTCAGCATTGTCATGCAAAGTGAGCAGGAAGGATACTGTCAGGGACCTTGATGACATGTCCAATCCCCTTCCACAGAGGAGCCAAGTCTCCCTTATAACGCAGGCAGATCTCATCCCCTTGCATAAGACGCATGTCTGCAACAGAACACACAACGGTTAGTTTTATGCTGTTTAATGTCGATTTGGTTTATTAGATACCCACCAGATAGTGATGCATAAAAGTTTACAAAAAAAACCCCACACATACAACCACAGACAGACACACACAGAGGTGCATGCGTCCGTGCATACATCGATGAGGGATGCATGGGGCACACAGTTGGGGATGGGATGGATATGAACCACTGGTAGACAGAGATGATGATGAAAGTAAATATTACCACCTGAATCCGTCTTGGGAAGGGTGAAATAAGCAATCCTCTTTTTATTCAGTCCCAAGTCCCACCTGACAGTTATATTGTCTTGGGTCTGAAAAGATAATAGAAGAAAAAGAATAAGAACACAATTAAAGACCAGAAAATTGTGTTTCCCTTACCAAAACCGATGACGCAACTGTCCTTTCACAAACACACATTTAAAACATCTTGCAAGCAAAATAACTTATGCTACATTCACCCTGCCATGCTGAAGTGACGCAAATCTGATTCTTTTGCCTTAATATGACACAGATCTGATCTTGTCATGGCTGTGAGGACACGCAAATATAATTCCAAATCAGATCAAAGTTACTTTCATGTGGTCCTAAAGCAGATACGCATCCGATTTTAAGAATTTAAATTAGCAAAAAATTGGAATTGAGCAATGAGGCTTGCAGTGTGAATGTAGCCTTAAATACTTTCTTTACACAGTGAATCGGTTTCTAAAAAAAAAATCAAACAAACACGTGAGCAAATAAGCCATTGTTTTCATGGCACCTGGGACTCTTTAAGCTTCTTGTCATAGTCTGCCTCCAGTTTGACCAATGGGCCAAAGATGTTCTGATACTGGTAGGCATCTTCATAGCGAAGCAGCACATGCTGAGGCTCTTCATCCACACCAGGCTTCTCCAAATCCTCAAGGGTTGCAGTTGGATTCTCCTGCAAACCACAGACCAAAATATAAGGATGTGAGATCAGGGTGAATCACTAAGGAATTATGGACAAGTGTAATAAAATAATCAAGCTTTAGAAGCATTTTCAAGATGTTATTGCAAAAGATGGAATGTTTACACAAAGGGAAAAGTTCAGACAAGATGCCTGAAAGATGACACAAATCACAAAAAGCTTTACATCTGGAACCAATAGCTTCCTCATCCATACTTAAAAGATAAGTTATTCAGACAATGCAACAGGGCTCCAGACTGTGACCATTTTTTGAGAGCATGCAAGTTAAAATTAAACCTGGTTGCATTTGTGCGAGTGCATAATGATCAAACATCTGCAGGCATGGGCTGCACATAATGCACAAATTTTAGCAAAATTTTGTTCCCGTTGCCTGCGACATGTGTAATTGCAAGGTATAGTATTAGAGCACATTCGCTCAGCTTGCACAATGGAAAACGTATGCCTATATATATATCGTATTCTAACTAGTTAAAAACAAATTATACAACACAAATAATTGTGCAGATTGCTTGCTTTGTTTGTTACATTTCAGATTTGGAATGTCTGCTACCTCCTTCCAAGCTTTGGTCCAACAATTTGCATGTCTCAAATCACAGTTTTCAAAATCATAGTTCTATGCTGTGCATGTGCAGAGAAAATCCTGCTTTGTCTGTCACCAGTGTGAACACAGGGTTACACTGGAGTGGAGTGAAATAGAATAGTTGAAAGGAATAACACATGACAGCCCACGCTGTGTATTATTTTTGTATAACAGCACAGTCTGGAGTGTGTTATTCGCTTACACCACAATGATTTGCCAGTGATTACAAACAGAAAGCTTAACCGAGACGGTCAGTGCTTACAATAGAGGCTGCTTACATAAATGTGAAATAAATATCCCCTAACAAAAATCTTCAGCACGTCAACAAACTTGTGTTGGTGCGACCAGCTGAGAAAATAGTTAGCACCAGTGCAACCAGTGGAAAAGTTAATCTGGAGCCCTGGTACAATCATGCACCAAATACTAGTTCTTCCTGTACATCGTGTTACCTTCCAGAGCTCCTCCAGTTTGTTGATCTGCTGAGCGGTGATCTGGCGTGCCCTGAGCTGCTCCTGTTCAGACGGGATCTTCACCAGCCAGGACAGAAAGCACCGGTCCTGGATCAAAGGCTGCCACTGGGAGCTGTCCCAGTTAATGTCCTTCAGACTGCTCTGACTGGCACATGGCTGCCTAAACACACAAACACACACCCATGTGAATACACTGTTTGAGAACTCACTTTGGTCAACAGACAGTGAGGTGTTTTTTTTTCCTTTTATAATATAAAGGTCTTAAAGATTAACCATTGCTCAGACTAGGTTGCGATACAGAAAGGGGCCAAGTCTCTACTCTCTACTCTACCTCTCTACTTTACATGTTCCTGTTCTGTCTCTTCTCCAAATCTCAACATTAATGTTGATTAAACAGTAAACATTGCTATGTGTTTCGCTATGCTGATCACCATACCTAATCCTTGTAACAAGGATCAAAAATTGTGATAAAAACTGTAAACATCTTGCCATGAGTGCACTCATGTGGTGACAGTCTGAAGCCACTTGTCTAGTGCATGCTAAAAAAAAACCAGGCTATCTGGTCCTTTTAAAGGTCTCATCTTTTCAGCCAGAAGTTTGAGAAGTGCCCTGTAACTTAAGCTGCATACCCGAGCAGTATGTGTTCTCATTGTGAACAGAGAATGTGTGATGGTGACATTTAAACAGTATCCAAAGCAATGCAACCAATGTCATTTCAGCTGCTTAACCGCTGCGATGTTTGTTATAACGCAGGTGGAGGGTACTTTTATAAAGTTGGCAGAAAAGTTTCAGAAGCAAATTCAAATTTCCCAGGGGACAATGGTAACAAAAATATACTGTCAGTAAATTCAGACGCCAGATTATTCAACATAGCTTATTAAGTACACACACCTGTTTTATTCCCGATGACAGAACTGGCTCACAATCAAACTAACTTTCAGTTTCAATCAGTTGCAAGAATTGATGAAGAAAAAAAACAAACAAACAAAAAAAAAAAAAACCACATCCTTTTGGAAAGTTTACCTTCACATGGCATGGTAGCTTTCAACTCTAAGAAAATAAGCGATGCAAATGTTTCTTACCTGCACAGGAGCACCACAACAGAATCGGCCTTGGCTGGAATGAAGCCCAGGAGGAAAACGTTGCGACAGCCACAGTTGTAACACTCCAACACGGTCTCCCCCAAAGGACCATCTTTATGCAAGGTCACTTCCTTACATTTGGCACGTACCAAATGGTTGACAATATGGCTGTGAAAGAAGAACAGATGTGTCCGTGTAAATTAAACAGCTAAACATGACCTGAGGAGGGTCCAAAAAAAAAAAAAGTACAGTACACTCATGAAGAATTCTGCAAATTAATTGCAAAGGTTTTGGTTAAAGATAATCACCATTCATTTAAAGCTTCCAGAATGCACTGCCCTTTTGCTTTACAGACTTTTACACTAGTTAGTTTTCCCCAGGGTTTGCGTTTAACCAGAAAATATGCAAAAAAAAGTTTCACTCTCACTGTTAGCTTTGCAGGTGGCAGCACTCACTTTCATTTCTAGTTTATCAATGCTTAGCCAATGAGCTACAAAAAATTAATTACTTCCAAAATGCCCCAGATTTGTAATTCTTTCTTTGTCCACTGCCAAGCCTATATCTTATCATATATACGTTTCATTGCAGTTACTCTGGTGAATACAAGTAGCTTTGACTATACTACATTTTCTGGAAGTCACGTAGAAAGAGTTACTTTTTCATGCTTAACTACTGAGGATTAGTTGCCAATAAACAATAATAATCAATTCAATGCCGCTATAATTTGCTCTGAAGTGCTGCTTCACATTACCACTTTTCTCTTCTGCCACAGACTCAGATGAGATACCTCGTTCTTGAAACTGATGCATACGTCGTGCGTACTTCTCCATCCAACCGTCTTTAAAATCATTCCCTTCCTGACTTAATGTCTAGCTATTCTCCGGTCTGATGAACTGCCTTCAGCCAAGTCAACTGCATGCTATTGGATAGCCCACAACAGAGGATCCACAATCTGCCAGTTGGTTTTACCACCAACATTATATATAAAAACTTGACCAGTTGTTGGTATAAGGCAGGACACCTGACCTCTTTTGCAAGCACTGCAGGGAAATTGCTGCATATTATTCTTTAAAAATATTCAGGTTGGCACAGTTTATTACTCAGTGAGTGAATAATGCTTAAAAGACCTTTTTTTTTTTTTTTTTTTTTTTTAAAGCCTACCTGCCAGAGGTGTTGCCACGTCCATTGCAGAACCACTTCTTGCTGGTGTTGCAATACACCACACAGGCAGGATCATGAATGCCACAGTAACTAAGGGGAAGAAAAACACAAATTATTATTTTCTACAAGTGACTCAGTCATGCCGAGTAACCAAGGCTGCATTTACACTGTGGGACTCTCATATTTGCACACAGATCTCATTTTTACCTGACCCATATCTGATTACCATGTTGACATCATTCCCATTAACAAAATGTGTTAAGTTTTTAGAATTGCGGTTGGGGAAAAGAAAAAAAAAAAAAAAAAAAAGACAGGAAATTTGTTCGTAGTCCCCCCAATGTGATTATCATGGTCTTTAACCTCTTTATATTTTATTACACATTCATTTGACATTACTGGAGCATGGTCTGACTCAGTCTTCATTCTCTCATGACCTGAAAAATGTCATCATAGTTATTAAGAGGCAAAATTTTGAAGTTGAGTCAAATGAGCAGATATTTTGTATTTCAAACTTCGTTTGGAGTGGATAAGAAAGATTCTGAGCTCTTTGTTTATATATATATATATAAATACATACATACATACATACACACACACACACAACCCGTCAAAAGTTTGGGGTCACCTTCTAATTCAATTATTTCTTTATTTTTATGACTTTAAAAGAGACTGGATAATGATGG
>JAQQZR010000018.1:13127320-13142804 GCA_030068235.1 Notoglanidium macrostoma
TTAATGCATTTGAGAGCAACAGTAAATAGTAAATGATAAAAATACAGTAAACAGCCCTATAGAACAACTATAGTAATGTAGTTGTTCACGGTAAATGTTAAATGTTCACGGTAAATGTTGGCTACTTTGAAGAATCTGAAATATATATATATACATATTTTTTTTTTTACACTTTTTTGTTTACCACATAAGTCAGTATATGTCATACGTGTTGCTTCATAGTTTTTATGTATTCAGTAATGTTTTACAACGTAGAAAGCAAAAAAAATAAAGAAAAAGAGTAGGTGACCCCAAACATTTGACCGGTAGTGTGTGTGTGTGTGTATATATATATATATATATATATATATATATAGACAAGAGTAATGACAATCTGGCTTGGTTGTCAGTGGAAATGCAGCCCAAGTCGAATCCCTTTTCAAAGTAATTATAGAAGAACTTGTTTAGTGAGTAGCGTCACATTACATTAAGATTGAGCTCCATAAAGTAGATTATACATAAATGCGTTATTTAAAAAAAAAAAGAAAAAAAAGAAAAGAAAAAAAAAACCCCACACCGCATAGTGACATGGTAAGGTGAGGGTACCTGCATGCGTGCACTGGGAGATCCTTGGTGTAATAAGTGTCCTCTTCATCCTCTTCGAAATTCAGCTCTGCCAGAAGTTGACTGGTTTTTACCACAGCATCATCGCCGTTCTGCAGAACTCCCTCAGGTCCGTTCACCTTCGCAAAACACACCGAAACTCAAATCACACACGCGCATTAAACTACTACACGGGACTAACAACTTCGTGGAAAATGAAACGGTTGAAAGCGAAACAGTAACACGCTACCAGGGCTAATTTGCGTTTCCCCAATGAGTAGCATAGCATAGCATAGCCTAGCCTAGCATGCCAGCTGTTGTCACGCTAAGCTTCGGGTAAGCTAGCTAGGTTGGTTAGCTAACTAGCTAGCTAAGTGACTGACGGTTGAAGCAGTAGCACATGAAAGGCAAATAAAATGGTTATATCGTGGCTGTGGTGTTGGTAACAGGCAGCTATTTAACTTGAGACCGTTAATTTGATTATCTAAGCGACGAAACTTGGCAGCCTAGCTTCACAGCTAAGCTAACTGTAACGCTAGCTAGCACGATTTTCGTATACGCAGAAAGCAACAAGCCCGCTAATTCCGCGGCGCGACTTCGCCTGTCGGTTTGTTTTGCAGACTGGTTGGAGTGAGATATAAAAATACACGTAGCAGCGCACCTGGTTGTCGAGCTGACTCTGGGTTTGGCCTTGTGTTTGGGTCTGGCTCGGCAGGGTGAAGTCGGTGAACTCGAACTCCGAGCCCTGCGTGTCGGCTCCGAGCAGCTCCGCTTCCTCCGTGTCCAGGAAGGTGAGAGTCTGCGAGCTCGGCCCGTACGCCTCTACGCTCATTTTTAGTCCTCAACCGGCAAGGTCTGCTTTCACAATTAAAAAAAAAAACCAACCAAACAAAAAAAACCCACGAACACTAGCACAATGAATAATTAAAAAAAGAAACGAACACGCTCGCGATATTGTTTTGACTGCAACTCAACAGCGTTACCACGAACGAACGCGTACGGCTTCGAAAGGAAGCTTCAACTCCCACTCGAAATGGTGACGTGAACACAAGCAGCGCAAAAGCGACGCGTAAAGCGCAGAAACGTATGACGTCAGCGCAGAAGTGCACACATTTTAGAAAGTCAATGAGTGCTGTATTCAGAAATTTGACTTTTTTTTGGGAGGGGGGGGGGGTTCCTTATTATGAAAGTGAACTGGAAAATGAATATTTTATTTATAATTTAACTATATTACGTTATATTATATGACCAAAAGTTTGTGGACACCTACATTTACATTATTTGGCAGACGCTCTTATCCAGAGTGACTTACATATATCTCAATTACACAAGTGAGCAGTTGAGGATTAAGGGCCTTGCTCAAGGGCCCAACAGTGATAGCTTGGCAGTGCTGGGATTTGAACTCACAACATTCTGATCACTAGCCCAATGTCTTAACAACTAAGAGCCCAATCATATTTCAGGCCACCTGGGTATTTCCACATTGATCTTGGAAAACCATGTCTTCATGAAGTTTCCCCTCTTCCTTCTTACAGTTACAGCATACAAAGGCTGGCCTTTCCACGCAAAGTTCTCTCCATGCCTGCATGGGTTTCCTCCTGGCACTCCAGTTTCCCTCCTTCAGCCCAAAGACACAGAGATTAGGCCAAATGACTTCTCTAAATTACCCATAGGTGTGAATGGTTGTTCATTTCTGTGTTGGCCCCGCGATGGTTTGACGACCTGCCCAGGGTGTGTGCCCCACCTCTCACTCCAGCTTCCTTCCAACCTTTAACAGATAAGATAACAGATGCATGGATATACACCATAGCACTGGATGAACATGTGAATACAGCAGAAAGAGACTAAAATTCATGCCTGAGCATGACTAAACTTTTATTCAAACATGAGGTTTATTTTTTTTCACAAAATGTACGTCATTGGAGTGAAAGAGATTGATCCATATAATGTACAACCCTGAAATAAAATAATATAAATGTATAAAACCAATTGATTCTAATAACATTATTTATTGTAGCATTGCAGTTCACCAGAGAAACCAGACATCAAGCTGTAAATGAACAGATAATGTTAAGCAGAGAACACAGTTCTACTTTTACAGAAAGTAATGTAGCATACATTATTACACATTCCATTGGTTAAACATAAACTTCAGCGAATCAGTTTTAACAGGTGGCCAAGGGGGAAAAATATCCAAAAAAACAGATCTTTATGAATAAGCAAAAAATAGAAAAACGGGCACCATTAGATAAGTACTACCTACCTGGATTGCTTCCATTTGAATTATTTTCTAAAATATGTCTATAACTATTAATTGTAATATTTCTATAATTGCATATCAGGCACCATTCACATTTCTGTCATAGCTTCTGAACACCTAAACGATTTGTAGGTAAGTGTGTCAGTGTGATGACTAGTCATAGATTATAAATAACATACATATACAAGTGTGATTTCATCATATTATTAATAATACTCATAATGCAATATAATATTTTCGTTAAAATGGCTGGCAGTTAGCAGATCCTGATATATCCAAAAGGCAACAGTGTTTCCAGTGTGCTTTCAAGTGTGTGCTTTGACTACATTAATGTATTACAATTTTTTGTACACAGCTGGTTGTTGACATTTAGTGCTCAGATACAAATACATACTAATACATCTAAAGATATCTCTAGTAGGCCAGACTAAACATGTTTATATTAATACCTCTTCTAAAATACAAGCACATATTAGTCTTCCCACATAAATAAAAAAAAATCATAAGTCATCAAAAATCAGTCATAATTATATCTAAAGACTGTAATTATAAAAAAAAACAAAACCAAAAACAAAGATGAATACTTCTGACTATCAGTGGGGTGTGTATATTCAGTTCGATTAACAAGTATTTTTTGTACATAGCACCACATCTTGGCGTCTTCTGGCTACACCCCACAAAGTGCCGTCTATCCTTCTTTGATTTTGGCCGCATCAGGCTTCAGTCTGGTGCTTGGGCTACATCGCAAATCAGCCCGGTCCCGCCTAAGTAGTGTATGGGAAATCACCAAACATACACTACATAGTGGGTTAAAGAGCTGTTCTGGGATTTCAATGACTGTGCTGGCAAAGTTGCTTTTCCATACTATGCTCCAACAAGTCCAGCATCTCCAAGATCACAGCTCGGAGTGCCTGCGCCAGCTGTTCCGCACCGAAGGGCTTCCCCAGGGGTGGTACGTGCACGAACGCAGATCGGCCCTTGCCCAGGTACAGCGATGCGTAGTAGGTGTAGTCACACAGGTATCTAATGAGAGCCAAAATACACGAGGTGTTCAACAGTGCAACAGCGAAATATAGTGTGTGATGTGGCTTGATGTGAAGCCGAGTTACTGTTACCATCAGAAAAGTATTATTTTTCTATAACAGCACATCCTGGAGTGTTTTATTCCTCTACATCGATTTGCCAACAGTTACGATTTGTCATTTATTGATGACAGAATAAGTATTAGAATGAGAAAAGTTCTGATCTGATTTACAGCCAATCAAACTAAGAATTCAACAGTGGTGTGGTACAAATGTGTACATCGACTCTTATGGTTATTTCAAGAACACATTATTTCTCGGGCTTTGAATTTTACACGGACCGCATACCTGCCGGCATCTTTTGAAACGGATACCGAGACTCCGAGATCGGAGTTGTTGACCCTCTTGCAGACGACGTCCATATCGATGGCTGAGCTGATGCAGTCTGGGCCCCCCTCCATACAGCATCCGGACTTAGGACAGAAGCTGCAGTTGTCAAGTCGCCTATAGCCGCGGTTATGACCGCATTTTTCAAGGGTTACTGTTGTAGCCATTCCAGACACCCCAACATGGACCACTAACTGTAGAACACAAACGAACAAGAAAAAAATAAAAAAAGCAAGATGTTAAATTAAAAATATACCATATAAACATTACAAAGAGATAGTCCACCAGTATCTGCAGTGGATCACATTGCAGTCACAGACCTTTTTATGCACAACCTGTCCGTCTCCTTTTAATGCCTTCTTTGGAAAACGATGCTCAATATGATTCCGACTCACTTGCAGTCAAGACTCGTTGTGTGGACACTTTACTGCAAGCTGATCGAGCTTGCCTGTATCTAACCACGGAGCAGGTACTTGGTACACGTTTATTTTCATCCCTTCTATTTTTAAGACTTTGTTCCAGAACTCTAAAGGCTTCTTTATGCATTTAATTATAGTGAACCTTCCTGTCGAGACTTGTCTGTGGACGCTAACCCTGTAAGATTATCCTGGCATACTCTTTTCTTTAAAACATCCTTGCTCACATCCTGTAGTGAATTATTGATCTATTCAGAACCTGATAAAACCTCATCCAGTACCAGTACTACGGCTTCTTGTAGTCAACATCTGCTAATGTGAATCTGACCAGCGCGTTCTTAATAATGAAGCACACTGATTTTGAACCGGGTGATATATTCCCTCCGTCTCGGACAGATTTAATCTACATTTACTGTCTCACACTGACCTGCTTTATCGATGCTGACAAATCGTTCAGTAGAGAAAGTAATGATGCGGCTGTGACAATTAGGATCCGCTCTTTGGTCTTTTTTATTAGATCTCTTCTGCACTAACAACATCCATCTGTCTATACCTTCTATAATTTTTTACCATATATAATATATGAATTTTACTTTCAAGTATATTGAAGGGAAAAAAATTGACAGTAAAAATAATTCTAAGAGGAAATTCTAAATTATTAGCAACTTTGTCACACGGCTTTACATTTCATAAGATGATCCTGACCTCGGCTTGCTGCCTGTGTGGAGTTCTGTGCGATTTCCTTTGTAGTAAAGTGATTACTGAAAATTGATAATGACTGCAAAGTAGCCAGTAACAGTACCTGTGGGTGATACTGATCCCATAGTGAGGGCAGAAGGTTCTGGACTGCTTGGTACTCCACAGGAACCTCAGTAACATGTAGATCCACAGTTGGTCCAAGCCCTAACTTCTTTAGCTCCTGTAATACCGAACACACGCAATAATGAGTCCACTTCAAATACAGAACTCATGCTAAATAATACAATTTATAAAAAGTCCCCATATTGAAAAAAGATTCAAAAGCTTCTCAGGAGCCATGAAGAACGCAGATGACAGCAGACAATGCCTTGAGCATACTCTACATTTCATCCGAGATATAAACAGCCCAATAATTCGCGTTCATAAAGTGACCCGACTTTTCCTTATCACGTTTCTTGCACGTGCATCAGATGCAGACACACGTCGCAGCCCACAGCACTCGTCAGCTGGGACAGTTTGGTTACTTTTTAACTTCTGACAGTTCTAAAAGTGCAAACTACCATACCTGCACTGCCACCCAGCTCGCATTAACGGCGTGTTCTCCGAAAGGTTCAAAACCTGTAGAAAAACAAAGCGATGAATAGCATCTTTTTACATTTACAGTCTCACACACTTCAAAAACACAACAGGTGTCCAGGTACTTCAGTCCATCTATACACCTTCATCAACTTGACACAATTAATGAATAACTTTCATTACAGGATGGTTAAATACCCAGATTTAATTACATGTTGTGTTTCAGAGTTCAAGCGACCAGATACTTCAGTCCATCTACATCTACAGCAATTTAGCACAATTAATGAATAACTTTTTCATTACAGCATGGTTAAATCCATAATCTTGAATTACATGAAGCCTGAAGTCCCATACATCATAAACAAACCTTTTCCAAATGCAATATAAATCTAATTGTCTGCACTTTAGGTTTTGTCTACATACAATTTGCCAGATTTATGACGTGGTCATAAATTATAGCTAGCGCTACTATTAAACTAGAAAATAAACAAATAAATAAATAAATAAAGCCTTAGAGTTTTCTTTCACTTCTAACAGAACCAATGGCATTTCGACAGCTGTATAACTGTATCATAACAAGCAGCTGTAAAACTCCTTGATAAAGGCTGCGCCTGTGATTTGCTTGTTTGCCCACCAACAGTTTACCGAGACGAAACAAAATGTTTACCTGTCACAATAACCGTCTTCTTGTGCTCCATGACACTGACACGAACGTGATAACCGAACGAATTAATTTTTTTAAAAGGATAAAATAATATTTCATAAGAGAAGGTGGACCCGAACAGACAGCTTCCTTATTGGTGCTAAGATAAATACAACTCCCATCAGCGCTTCCTGTAAAGGGCTAGCTCTCTTCTAGTCACACAGACGCCACAGCGCCATGAAGCACCACAGCGCCACCTGCTGTTCCGGTTACTCCCCTCACGTATATTAGCTAGGAGGCTAAAATCCATCCAGTTACTTTATAAGAGTTGAGCAATGGGTTATATCTAAAGGTCTTATCAATGTCATAATAAGAATCATGTTTGTTTTTATGTCTTACTAATACAAATAACATACATAATGTGTTAGCAATGTTACAGTAATGTTTAAAAAGTTTTAAACGTTACAAACACAAGGTATAACTGTTAGGTTTCACTGTTCTCTTCGAAAAACCAAAGAGCAAGAGCTTCTTTTCTTACTCAAATTTTAGCGGCGTTTACTTTAACGTCATATTTAAGAGAAATCCAAAAATAGAAGTCATGGAGACAGCAAACGATGGACTCAAAGTTCCAGGATGCTCTGAAAATACACAATGCAGTTACTGCAGAGACTCAGCTAAGCTAGTTAGCGATCTACAAGATGACAAGGGTGATGGTGTTGATTGCAGTATTGGCATGAAAGTTGAAATTTTGGAATTTGTTTCAGTAGAGTTTACGGATGAGGAGGAGAGAGCTGAACAGACTGAAGACTTAAAGTGCTGCTGCATCGCTCTCTTTAGGAAGAGATGACGCAAGGGCTAAATCCCACTGCATCATTATTAGCGGCTTGGTCAGGTGCATTGTGGGTAATGTTGGAAACCAATAACCAGGATGAAACTAGACCGACATGTTGGTGAACAAAGTAAGAAATTGTCAATTATGAAATTTGTTTCAAAATAAATCTTGGATGTCATTGTGAATCATGGGTTAATTATAAAACATTAAAATGCAAGTTGTTCAGGATAGAACTCTCCTTTAAATTTAGTGTAGTACATACAAATCAGTGCATACGTTAAATAGTTTTCAACAAATATTCAATTTAATCTAAATTCATGTTACTATCAGTGCTTTACAGTCAAAATTAAAATTCAGAACTGTATTTGTAAATGGGATTTATCTAAACACATACTGAAATTCTGTTCTTTCTTGTTGCTCATGCAGCATCTTGTTTATTACTCTCAGCGTTCTCGTTTTGCACAGGGTGAAACCTTTAAGGTGTTCCTGAAGAGCAACCTGGTCAACCGGTTATTTGGAACTGTGTCAAAGATAATAACTCTAAATAAAGCTAGCAAAAACTGTTCTTTTGAGCTTAAATATACGAGGACAGATTTACACCGGTTTCAAAATTATTGGCACCACTACATTTTGTACAGCCATCCATTGAAAGAATAGTAATACTTGGGTTAGGGATAAGTCTATTCCTGTAAAGTCTAACAAGGTGCAAGAAACTCTGAGATGGTACAGTCTTACAAATACCTGCTGATGGTTAGCTAAACAACATATTGGGCTGGATAGATGATACTGTACAAAAATCTACTGTGGCCTTCTCAGGAATTAATTCGAACTTCATTGATGCAGTGACAGTGAAGAATATAGTAGTAGCTTGTTAGAATGTTCTGAATGATTCTGCCCCTCCCCACTATGGCATGATATCCAGGAACACCTTAAGCAGTTGTAGTGCAACCGTTCGAAACTGCTTGCACAGTAGTTGTGACCTCACATTTACACTCCAAGGAAAAAAGGCCATGGTCAAAGGCAACCATTGAGGCACTAGAGTCAAAGAACAACTTTAAAAAAGGAGACAATTTGTCTGTGATGGCTTAGAATATTCTTTAGGTCTGTTGTTAACTTTTGAGAGAAAGTACTATCAAAAATATTATTTTGAAAAACATAAATATTTCCTCCAAGCGTATAAGTGGATAATTTTTATTAATTGTGTGTAATGTGTTAAAATCTGGAGAATATGGTGACTGTATATGCAATATTATTATACATTAATATGTATATATAATACAATTATGAATGTATGGGGCATGGCTAAATATTCCAAGTGAGAAATAATTACTGTCAGGAGGAGTAAATCTAGATTGGAATGTCATATTTCACAATGACATTACATCATAAGAGCTAAATTTGGCTCATTTAGCTTTGCATATACTAAAATATTTAAACTCATTGAGACTATGTTTCTATGTTGGCTATTAAATGAATATAGTTTAACTGTATCTAACTAGTAAAACATGGCTTATTTCAAGATCATGCATGCATCACGCAACTCTACCAATGCAAAATAGTAAAAACAAATGGGTCCATGTTTCTGCTTATGCTTCAGCTTTCTAGAATGTAATAAGCGAAAATAATAAAATAGAAATATGTGTAAATAGTTGACAAGCTCCTCAAGCTATTGTGCTTGGCAATAAACATCTCTCTGCTCTGTTTAAATAGAGTTCTAACCAAGAATTTGAAAAATATTCACTGAATTGATTTGAGTGGCAGCCACAGATCATTAAAATCAGGCCCGCTGGCTCAGACCTGCATGGCAACACTAAGAACAAAGATCTGGTTCAAACCTGTTTGCGTGAGTTGGTCTCCGAAAAAAAAAAAATCTGAGGCGTTGTAAGTCTTTGTGTTTTAGAGCGATGCCTTTGCAATTGTGGTATTCATATATTATAATCACCTCTGTTCTTCTTGGCCTTGGGCTCCACACATGTGTGTGAGTCATGAAGTGGAGCCATGTAACTGAGCTCAGAGGAGGCCAATGAAAAGGGCCTGAAATTTTAGTGTGCAAGTGCTTTGGTCCCATCCAGCTGCATGTACCCAGTTATACAAATCCTGCAGCATCTGAACTCAAAAAGTCACTCACTTTTGAATCAAATGAATGCCATAACAGATCCATATGGATATGAGGAAGAACAGATTAATTGCCCCTCTGACTCCCACTATGGAGCTGTAATCTATGAGTACAAAACTGAATAAACCAGGACTGTGACATTTTTATGAAAACAATCTCTTCTACTTCCCCCCTTCACCCTTCCATTAACAACCAAATAATTTCCAAGGGTGACAAATATCAGTTTTCTGCCGCCTACACATCTTCATGTGCCCCGCATCCTCCACATCCATTCTTCCCTCCTCCGCTTCATTCGCCTGCTTCTGCGTCAGACCCCATGTCAGCGTTGCCATAGTAACAAGTAACGCTGGCGCTGCTCTCTGATGCAAATGGTCCACGGACGTCACTGTTCCCTGTCGTCATATCGGTTTGTCCCCTCTGCTTCTTTCTCTGCAGGCACAGTTATTTATAGAAACCATAGAGGCAACCACAGAAACAAGCATGATTCATTCACATCTTTAAGGCAGACCAACGTTTCCTCACAGATACAGATCTAAGACAGGGTGCAAATGAAATGAATTGGATTCTGTATGCATGATCATATAACTGATTCAGACTGAATTATTCGAGTATTTTATAGAAATATGCAGAATGACCCCTATTTCTATTATTTTGCATTGGTAGACTTGTATGATGCATGCATGTTCTAATAATTCAAGCTTTACTTCAATTAGATATAGTTAGATCATCCATATTATTTAATAGCCAATATACAGACTGTGTCTCAATATGTTTACATTGTGTTTGTTATAATTATGTTCCACTTTATTTGGCTAAATCACACTCTATAAACCATAAATCATATTAAGAGCCCAAAAAATGTCAAAAGCAGGACTGTTGTGTTTTATAAAACTCACAGATTCATTTGCCAAAGCAGAAAGACTAAAATATTAACTTAAAAATACATTCGTGTCTCATTTGGTTTTTTATAAAACTTTGATACGTGTGTTCAGTGTCAGCACCTATCCTATTAACATTTAAATGTGTTAAAAACCCTGACTGGTATCGTTTCTCTAACGTAACATTAATGGAAACTTGCGTTTTGAAACGTTCAAAGACGTTCACAAGCTGAAAGAAAGCAACATTTTCCTGCCAGACTCTGTGGCTGGCCTCGCGCTGTCCCCACCCTCGCGCGCTCTACGTTCCTCATGACATCAACCCACAATGCACCGCGCTGTTTTGCAGTTGTCCCTAGTGCTCCATAGCGACGGAGCCTAGCACCGCCCCTTATTCAAATGAAACCGGAAGAAAACGTCATTTTTGGCCAATCTGAGCGCTCTGAAATGACATAATGGAATTTTCTGGGATAGAAAACTTGCAAATGCTTATTTTTACGCCCATAGATAGAGTTTCTCAAGACCGGAGAGAGACGGGTTAGAGAACGGGGAGAAAAGATCCGAAACAGGAAACCTATCATGGTAAAATAAGTTACGTAAGAAAGACGTAGAGCGAAAGATAAAACATTGCTAGAGGAAAAAAAAACACAGGAAAGCGAGTGCGCAGGGTCTTTTTACGCGGCGTTGAAGCGCACGACTTGGCGACAAGGAAAACTAAAACTAACAGCCGTTTGGATAACGAGCCCATCTCACCCCTTATCGGGGGTGTAGAATGGAAACGATCGTCTGTGTCCAGAACCGCAGCGCTACGGCACCATGAAGAAAGATATGAGTTTAAACCTGGACGACCAGAACAGCTCTAACCTCAAGCCGGATTTGCGGGACGCGGAAGGCATACTCAGCTCCCAGGACCTAGGACTCCTAAAACTGGCCTCGCCTGAACTGGAGAGGCTGATTATCCAGTCCAACGGCATGGTCACGACGACCCCGACCTCTCAATTCGTCTATCCGAAACCGGTAAGCGACGAGCAGGAGTTCGCAGAAGGTTTTGTGAAAGCCCTGGAGGACCTGCACAAGCAGAACCAGCTGAACGGCGGCGGCGCAGCGACTCTCAACCGCCTCGCAACAGGCGCTCTCGCCTTGCCATCCGACCTTCCGGTCTACACGAACTTGAGCAGCACGTATGGAGGCGGCTCGCTGGGCACATCTGTGAACTACTCCACGGACACGATCCCTTTCCCACCGCCACCGCCATCGTCAGCGTCGTCGTCGTCGTCGTCTTCGTCGTCGTCGTCGTCACACGCGAACACACCGAACGCACAGCCGCAGGCCACGCACGCGCGGATCCGTTCGCCCAAGGACGAGCCGCAGACCGTTCCCGACGTGCAGAGCTTCGGCGACAGTCCGCCTCTGTCACCCATCGACATGGACACGCAGGAGCGCATCAAGGCGGAGCGCAAGAAGCTGCGCAACCGCATCGCCGCCTCCAAGTGCCGCAAGAGGAAGCTGGAGAGGATCTCGCGCCTGGAGGACAAAGTCAAGACGCTGAAGACGCAGAACAGCGAGCTCGCGTCAACCGCCAGCGTGTTGCGCGAGCAGGTCGCGCAGCTGAAGCAGCGGGTCATGAACCACGTGAACAACGGCTGCCAGCTGCTGCCCACCCAGGTGCAGGCGTACTGAGCATGCTGTTCACTTTCAGCACGCCTGTGCCAAAAGAGCGGACACTATTTTTGGTGCTTATGTACATAAGAGACTTTTTTTTTTTTTTAATACATGTTTACACCGTTTTGTAGCAAATGGACTGATATGAACTTTTTGAGATCTAACCCTCTCTGTGGAGCTTTGCCTACCTGCAGAGCTCATTTCCTGTATGCATCTAGTAAAACATGGCATATGATCAAAGGATTCAGAAGAGATTCAGGTGTTATACATTTTAAACTAAACAGCAGGCCTAAATCTGTCTTACTGACTACCAGTCTATGACAATTGCATTTACACTACTACGTGTCATAGGTCTCAGACTCTGGGCCTAGTTACCTGAGACAGGAGAAGACAGCAGTGTTTTGCATGATAATAAGACAAGCTCAACGAGTGCAACCAAACACAGATGTCGTGCATGCACACTTCATGTGTAAAGCCTTAATTGTGTTCAAACACTTATTAACCAATGACCTTATCTAATTTATATACTACTATTCACACAATGTCTTATTTCTTGCTGTTGTGACTTTTCATTTAATTGAATTCCTTGTTTGTCACATGTCTGAGTACCACCTTCAAGAGTTCTTGAAATACTGTCTAATAAAAGTGATCTTGTATTTGCTCAGTTGTTGTTGAGTTAAATTTTTTTTTTTAACAAGATGTGCCAGTCTCACTGGCTTACTTGGACACAGTCACAGGTTTTACAGGTTACGTGTGCACAGAATGTGCTTGTTAATTTATTGTGCTTATGTAACCTCACTGACATATTTTTATGTTATGGGGGAGGACAGCATAGCTGCGAGTATGAAAGAAAATATATCAGCTCTTTATTACAGAAAAGGACGCCTAATGTCTGTAAGTGGTGCATCACAAGGGCCTTTCTTCAGTAATTTGTTGTTTAATGCAAAGTAAAAAAAAGCAATGTAAAGTAGTTTGAGGTCAATAGGAAAAATAAAAAGTGAATATAAATAAAATTGGTGAGAACCAGTGTTCCAGTAATCAGTTTGTCTCAGTTCATAACATCTCCATGAGATTTAGTTTACATTTCAAATATGACTAAAACTCTCTCTGAGATTCTGTGATTACTGTTTTTCTTGTTAATTTGCATAAATCTAATGCCAGATCTATGCGTTTAAATCTAAAAATGCCATTCTGGGTGTTTTGCTGGAACATGTTCACATTTCATAGCCCTCTGACATTTGATTGTGATATTTGTGCCAATGCTTCATGTTTCTCTGTGCTAATAACTGTAGTCTATTTACCAAGGCATTAGTACACATATTCCATGACATTTAGATATCTTGCCTTAACATGAGGCAGGAGAGGAAGTACCTTCTTAGTGATCATATCATCCTGATATATTTTAGACTAGTTTAACCTTTTAGAGCTAATTAAAGATTCTAATCAAACCTGTCATTTGGACAGAATTACTACATGAAAGTATTCTTAATATGGTAAACATGAACAAGCCACAGGGTGTGTTTAAAATGCACAACATGATTTATTACGTTTGTGTCAGACTGAAACAGGGATAAGCATGATTTCATATTTTAGGATAACATCAATGAATGTGTGTCAGATCTGTGTCCAAAAAAAAAAAAGTTTCACACTAGAGTTAGTATATTGGGAATTTCCCAGAAGTTACATTTCTCCAGAAAAAGCTAACACTGACACTCCCTCGTGGTACGAGAACAATAACACCACAATGTATACACAAGTCATGCCATTGCAGCACCACCCTGCTAAACACGTGAGGTGTGACACAGCTACACCGCCTTATCACTATGTTTGCTAGCAACAGTGCAGTTTTAATTTGTGGCAACTGGAACAAAAAAGTTTAGTGCTTGGTTCCAGTGTACTCTTGAAACACCCTGAAGTGCTAGTATGTAATCAAACACCTCATTCTGAATGCTTGGGTTTGAGGGTGGAACATGCAGCAGGGAATAGCAAGTAAAAGACAATTCACATGGATTGTACTCTTATATTTGTAGTCATATTATAGCAGATAGGATGGTTATAGATAGAAATCTGGTGTTTTGACTGAATGTTTACATGCCAAGCAGAGAAAAAAAAGAAAGTTTTTCAGTGTAATTGGGAAATTGTGTAGTGGAACACATAGTGGCACATCTCATTTGCCTAAGGCCTATCATAAAGTAAAACTTAATGGTCCACTCTGTAGGATTTAGGGGGATCTATTATCAGAAATGGAATATAGTATACATAAGTATGCTTTAATTAGTGTATAATTACCTGTAACTATGAATCATTGTGTTTTCGTAAGCATAGAATAAGCCCTTTATATCTACATAGGGAGCAGGTCCTCTTCATATACCCGCCATGTTTCACCGCTATAGTAGCCCTGGGCGGACAAACCTCTAGAGAGCGCCTTCTTTTCACGTTTTTACAAGTGGCAGCATGAAAGAATCAGCAAAAGGAGGAGGAAGAAGAAGAAAACAAGAAGAAGAAAAAAAGGAATCAGTGTTTGCTGGTGCTGGCTAACAAATTTGAGAACCCAAATTGTGAAAATGGGGGATCATACTTATTACTTCGCATAGAAAAAGCAAGGGATTGTGAATGTAAGCACTTGGAAGTACGCTACGGGCACCTGATGGTCAGTGAACGCTCTATTACATGCTTGGAAAGGGAGGATTAAGAGAGGGGATTCTACATAATGTCCCTTTGTTCAGGCCAGCCAAATCATAACGCAGCACTGAGTGATAACGTTTGAAATGATTGTATGACAGTATTTTTTAAAATATAAATCTTTTACAGTCATATACCTCATAAAGGAAAGTCGCCTATATCACGAAAAACAGATAACACACAGACAAAGAACACAAAGCAGGTTCTTTACAAAAATCAAATCAAATTAAATTAAATTAAATTAAATGGGCACATCACCGTACCTCTAACCTCTGACATTTAATTAACTGAAAGACAGAAAAGGCTGCGCTGAATTCATAATGTCATGAAGGAATATGCCATGTGCATTATTAGATAGCCATTATTTGAGGAAAATATTTCTGGCTCTTTTTTTATTAGGCAAGTGAAAAAGTATAATGTTGTGTAAGTTTTTCTTTTTTTCTTTTGAAGAAATTGAAATTGTAAAAGACATTAGAGGTTTTAGAGTAATATTATTAATCAACCTTGCATTCTCAATCTGATATTTTTTAATAGGGACAGCACGCTGGAGCAGCAGATAGTGCTGATGCCTCACAACTTCAGGATCCCTGGTTCGATCCTGAGTTTGTTTTACTGTCTGTGCAAGTTTATGTATGTGCCATTGTCCAGAAACACTATGCTATAGGTGTGTGTGTGTGTGTGTGTGTGTGTGTGTGTGTGTGTGTGTGTGTGTGTGTGTGTGTGTGTGTGTGT
>JAQQZR010000018.1:13145446-13178202 GCA_030068235.1 Notoglanidium macrostoma
GTAGCCAGTTGACCTAATCTGCATGTCTTTGGACTGTGGGAGGAAACCGGAGCACCCGGAGGAAACCCACGCCTGCACGGGGAGAACATGCAAACTCCACACAGAAAGGCATCCTGGATCGATCCCAGGACCTTCTTGCTGTGAGGCGACAGTGCTAACCACCACACCACCGTGTATAATAAATGTATCTTGTAAATAAATCATGCAAAAATGAACGAATCATAAAAATCACATGTGAAATAATTGCATCGTGTGAAAAATGTTACGATTCGTTTCAATGAATTGTGCAAATAAAATCACAATAAAATGAAATGAATCATTTAAAAATCCCATGTGAAACTAAAAACCCATGTGAAATGTCTAAAAATAAACCGCTTGTGTAAATTTCACAGGTTAACTTGATGTGTCTTTTCTGTAAAGCTCGTCAGAGTGGATGAGAATGAGATGTCTGGCAGATGCATTTAGCCGTGGCAGATCTGATGTGTCCTGTCTAAGTGCTCTCTCTGACAAGAGAACAATAGAATGCCTTTAGCTGCATAACCAACATGTGGAAGAATAGCAATTCTCATAGACTCTGTCATTAGAGGAAGACTTTGCCCTTAGTGACTGAACTCTCCTTTCAGTCATTATTTCAAATGGAAATCAGTGTCTGGAAGCTGACTATGCGTGTATTGTCCAGGTACTAATCTAATGCCTGAATAAGTGTGAAATATTAAAGCAATAATAAGGCGTTTTCAAAATATACTTATCCACTGCATCTGTAGTGTATGTGTGCTTGTTATGGACAAGAATTTTGATAAGTTTCCTTGTACTGAAAAAATTAAAAAAACATAAAAAATGTCCTGATACAAAACTTTCTTATAATAAATGTCATGGGGCAGGTGTTGAATTACAAACATACATTAAATACAATAAAGTTTAAAAACGCAAATAGTTAATGTGATAATTTTAAGCAACTTTCAAACCTTAGAGCAGCAAAGTAAAATAATTTATTTATTATAAGTAAATTTCAAGCAATTTTTGTTCCTTTTCTTACAACATAGAATGGTGTTGAACTTCTTGTATGTAGTAATGGCCCATAGAGTATAGATGCACAACACAGAGATTATGGTGAAAGCCACTGGAGGATTCCTTTAATCTTGAACAATGTGACTATACTTCTATTAGAGAAGATAGTTTAGAGTCACATAGTCACATAGTATGGACCCCCAGGTGGCCATGATGTATATCCAGGGGTCCATGTCTACATAGCTTTATGATTAAAACCAGGAAATGATGTTAATATATTATGCAGTGTTTGAAATTTACATCCGTCTTAGTGGAAATTTCTGGAATAAACCTAGTTTTATAGGATCAAAAATTGCAGAGGTGTTTGTAACTAGAAAAGTGCTTCGAGTTTGAATCCCAGTGAAGAATGTGAATGTGCTCAGGCTCCTTGGGAGGGAGGAATAATATTCTCTCTTTCCCCTGTCAATCATAGTGACAATAGCCAATCATGGGTGTCTGTGAGCTCATGTATGTGGAAGTGGGTAGATAGCAGATTCCTTTGAATTGCCCTGTGACACATTTCAAAAAGATGCAGTCTCTCTGAGGAAGCACATGTTAGTTTCTGATTTGATAGCTGTCATGTGATAGGGAAGGGCTGGCTGATGAGTGACTAATATGATGATAAAAATGGGGGAAAATACTACTAATAATAATAAAAAATACAGATAGTGAAACATTTTTGCTCAACTACACTACTGAGCAATGAGTGCTGATGAATCTCCTCTGAGAAATGAAGCTACACTCTGAAAGTATTGTGGCAATAGAGGGCAATACAGAAAAGAGCTTCTAGGATGCATAAGTACCATAAATAAAATCTCCATCCAGACTATTCTTGGTCATAAATGAAAAAGAAAAAAAAAGCTAGTGCGGAAGCACAGAAATGTGATGGAATTTATTGATGAAAGCTTAGGAGTGCCAGAAACGGTCTAACTTTAATCACCACAATATTTTAAATTACAAATAGCCTCTATTGCACTGTTCAACCTTCAGCTTCTGTAATATCATTTAAAGCACCATGTATGTATGTCTTAAAAACAGTTTCAGTCAAGATGAGACTTGAACTGATCACACAGAAAAAACAAAAAGGTTTAATTTGTGACATAATTTACTGTTCACTAATAAGCTGACAAGGGAACAGTTACTTTGTACTGTAATATCAATGACAAATACTGTGGCCAATTATAGGATTAAAGCAATACCAGTGCCAGTGGGGTGAAACATAATGATGCTTCCAGAGACCCACAACTGGAGAGAAAGAACTCTGTAAGGTGTATGAAAAAAAATATTAATCAAAATTTTATAGCCTAAGGGCTGAAACAGATTTTGTTTCAAGGACCCAGAATTCCTACATACACCCACGGGTTTAAGAAGAATCATATTCTAAAATGAAGCACGTCCAAATCCTTTTCTCATGTGTGCAGATTGAATTTCCAAGTTCTATATTCATGTGTTTATCTGTTGTCCTACTAACTTCTAAGATGTGATTTTGCTTCCAAGTTATGGGTTGCTCTGCCAAGAAAAGTCAATACAAGCCAACTTATTCTGTCTGCTTTGACAGGTTATCAAGTATAGCTAACATCCTCAGCACCACTTTGCATTAGTTACTGCTGAAGCTCACTGTGTGGAAAATTAAACTTCTTCCAAGAAATTAGCCTAAACACTATTGAGTTGGGGGCGAAAATTGCTTCCCGTCAGCAATCGGGATTTTAACGTGTCAGCATTTCACGGTGCTCTTCCACCTTCGCAGGAACGTGATGCTCGTTAATCTCCTTCACTGTTAACTATAATGACAGAGGGAAGACTGGATGTCATTATAAACAGTGCATGCAAAAGAGAATGCGTTCTTAAAAAGTGTGCGTTTTGTCCATCGACCAACAATGATATTAGCTGGCGTATGTGTGAGTGATTATAAAATAGCTGATCATCTTCAGCTGGTCATAATATCAGCAAGCATGTGAATCACAAGTGTCATTATGTACATAATATATGTATCATGTGAAAAAGAATTAGCAGTGGGACAAAATCACATGCAAAGCATAAAACCAGATGACCTACAAGAAGATTAGCATGCTAAATTAATTTAATCATGTATACGAAATCTCACAAACAGGATTTTATGATGAATAGCCCATCCTGTATCATGCAGTCTGTTGAATATATTGATAGATTTGCACACGTATCCAATCTAGAGGTTCATATCAGACATTATGATACTATAAGCTACTGTTACACTGCTAGTTAATACAACTGATATAGTAGCTAAAGCAATTGCCACAAAATACCTTAAACTTCACTTTTAGGGGGAAAAGAACCCTACGTCAGAGTGCCTCCTTATCAGAAACATTTCAAGTAGAACCCTTTCATTAATTTATGAACCCTTAATTATCCAGCTAATTGAAAGAACCCCTGAAGAATCTTTTGGCAAGGTGAATGCCTAACGAGGTTGGCTGCAGGGGTTTTGTATGGCAACATATCTTCAAGGCCTTTAGTGTACTGGGTGTCACTGGAGGGAATAGGAGGAAAGCCATTGGCAATATCTCAGAGGCAGCTGAAAGGGGGTCACGATGGCTTTGGATAAGGAGAGGTGGGACATGGAGAACAGCTTAATACTACTTCAACATGAGCCACAGTCTGATCAACCTTGGCTGGGTCTCCTGGACAAGGGTGTATGATGTTGAAAGACCTGAAACATCCAATGACCCCAGCAAACATCACCAATGCTGGCTTCAGCAGCACTGCAAAATGTATGTATACATCATAAACATTCAAAGTAGAGCACTTTTAGGAAGTTAAGAACCTTTAATCATCCAATTTAATTATGAAGAACATTTTTTTCTCTAATAGTATGATCATTGTACTCTCTATGTCAGAATCAGACAGCTTCTTTGGTCTCTGTATCTCATTTCTGAGATATCAGAGTGAATTTCTCCCCAGAATGCAAAAGAACGGATGTCTTTTTTTGTCTCATTATTCGCTGTCTGTCGACCATAGCAACAGCCTACTCAGAGTACTTACAAACCAGGCAGCTCTGTGCACTGCAGCTCTCATTCATTTAATAACAACAACTGCCGTTATCATCATCACTGATGTCATTGTCAAGTATGGCAACCATGATTCACAAACGAAGCAAGAAATAGAAGTAAAATGTTTGTATGTACAGTGTGGACGTGTTCTGACTATATAAATTAGTAAGCAGAATTTGTCAATGATCTTCAGTGTGTTATACCCACCCCTTGGGCATGCATGCAATACACTGCAAAACCATGCACTGTATACTGTATGTATCTTCAACTTCAACACATAATCCATCTCTGTGTTCGATTGTTTTGTTTTGAACTTTATGACTGAAGGATGGACTGTGTGGGCTTTGCTGCTGATGAAAAAATAGAATTTTCTTTTTTAAAGAAGTCCTTGCTTGAACCTTGCACCAAGTACGATGCAATACTTGTTCATCTGAGTTATTTACAATCTCAAAAGGACACACATCCTCACTGCCCTCTGCTACCATCTGTCTCCATTTTGGAAATGCTAAAATACAGAGGCCAGAACATACAGGTCGTCATCTTTCCTGAACAGACTGTTTCCATAGGAACATAGTTGTGCGAAAATGTGACCAGCACATCATAATTATGGGCCAATCAAGATAACTACAGAGGTAGGACTAATTTATAATGTGAAGAGAACTCTGCAAAAAAGGGGTAATTTGAGAACTACTCCTAACTCTCTCTCTTTTTTTTTTGGGAGGGGGGGTGCTTTTTTTTTAAAGATGTGCTGTAATTATTAACTAATTCATGCCTTGTAATAAAGAAAACCATACTTAGTTTAGTATGTTTATGCATTTAATAGAAAGAAAGGCATATTTTGAGATTTGTGCCAAAGTGACCCTCCGTCATGCAGAATTTTTTCAAGCTCTCCATTATAGAAAAGCCTTTAGGGAAAAGCTTTTAGATTTGGAGACATAATGCAGACACCGTCCCTCCCCCAAAGACTAGGACATCGATGCACATATGCATATGCACATGCACACATGCTCTTCTGTCATTTTTTGACAGGTGCTTCCACCACCCCACAGGTGTGTGTGTATTTTAGTATGTGCTGATTAGGGTTGGTGTGCTGGAATGTAGGACGCCTACATCTCATTTCGATCCTGTGTGTCCTTGCCCCAAAATGTAATGGTTGTATGTGATGTTCCTAACCTGCCAAAAAATTTTTTCTGTCAGCTCTGAGCCTCTTTTGCATTCATGCTGGAGGGAAAGAGGGAAAGAGGGAGGCAGAGAGAAAGAGAGAGAGAGAGAGCGAGAAAGAGAGAGAGATTACAACTACTTTATACAGTAGCATATCTTATGACTCATCATCATGTTTTAGCCCAGTCGTAGCTCAGTGTTTTTTAGCTGAGCTTTGCAGATATAGCTATAAATCTAGAGTATCCTCAACCTCTGTTCCAAACAACTGTCACGAGAGATTACTCACTTAGTATGACTTATATTCATAGGTGGAAATCTCTCAGTTAGCAATTTGTCCTCTTTACAAACTTTTTTCCCCTTTTAGAAGTTGCAATGTATTTGGCTGTGAAAACTTGAATCCAGATATACAATACACTGTGAGAGCAAGTTGTTGTCTGGGATTACCATCTTTCGAATGCCTGGAATCAGATAAGCACAGGGGAAAATTCTGTGAATCACAACAAAAGATTTCCAGATGCACATGCTTTGAAGTCTGTCAAATGTATGGAGAGAGGCTTCGTAGAAGGGAATAGTTATTTCGAAAATCCCCCCTTACACAAGAATTGTGCCTCCTTCTCTCCCTCCCTCCTTCCCTATCTCTCCGATTCCCGCTCATGTTAGATCCTGCCTGCTTTGGCGGTGCTTGAAACCCCACCTCCTCTCTCTCTCTTCCTGTCTCTCTCTCTATTTTCTCTTTCTCCCCTCCCCATCTCGGGCAGTGTGGAATCCTAGCTGTGTTTAATTGGCGAGTGGCAGGCAGGCTTGGGAGACAGAGCAGGAGTGTGGGAGATCTAAGGAAGCAATTGGGACTCACATGGAGAGGCAACTGCTCTCACTGGCTTTACGAGCTGCGACTTTGACTTTCTGAAAGAGAGAGAAAGAAACAGGGAAAGGGAGGAAGAAACTCAACAGAGAGGCGGAGAACGAGTGAGCTAGAGTTTGGGAGGGGGTGAATTGACTCAGAGATTTTTTTACACAGTGAACAGAGAAGGGTTAAGGATATGGAAAGAAAGGAAGGGAGAGATAGAGAGAGGAAATGACATAAGGAGCAACAAAGTGCAAACAGTATGAAGGATAGGTACAGGAAATTCTGCAATGGAGTGAGAGAATAGTGGGGGGAGGTGGGAGAGAAAGAGGCCCACCGCTAAAGAGAGGGCAACAGCACTGACTGCATACGGGAAATGACAGAAGTTGAGGAGAGAGAGGGAGAGAGGGAAAGAGAAAGACAGAAAAGAGGGAAAACACAGGGAAGTTAGAAAAGGAGGGAAGGGGGAGGTGAGTCTTGAAAGGGAGAGAAAGAGAAACGAGGTAGAGAAGAAGTTGAAAGAAACAGCATGTGAGAAAAGGTAACAGAATGGGAAAAAAAGAGAAAGACAGTAGAGGAGTGTAAGAAAAAGACCTACGCAGATGAAAAAAACAGCCTTAGTGAATGGCCTGGGTGGGGAAACAGAGAGGAGGTAACTGGTTGTTTCGTAAGTCGTCAGCTTGGGCGGCTTTTAGTCTCCTACTGCTATGCACTCAGAGAAGGCTGCAAAAGGACAACGTGCCCTCCATTCAGCCCAGGACAACCGCCACCTCTGCCTACAACAGAGACCAGCGTTAACACATCACAGGCAGGAGCACAATGATGTGCAATGCCCACCTCTGGAGCCCAGTCTAAGGTCACACATATGGAGGGAGGACTTGTCTCTACCCTTTCCTCTTGATCTGGAAGCACTTGAGGACAGGGTGGGGAACCATAACCATCATGACCTACAGAGACGGCAGGTCTACTTGGGGCCAAGCCACTATGCTGTGTCTGAGAGGTGCAGCACACCATGCTACTTGTGGAGGGAGGTAAGGGTACCTAGATGGGACCCCCGGCTTCCCCCATCCACATGTGTGTGGGAGAGATCAGCACTGGCACATCATGGGCAGGAGGTAACTGATGGGCGAGTGGCAGGCAGGCTTGGGAGACATAGTGACTGTGGCTCTGGGAGGGAATGGTACCATCATGAGCTGCCACGCCCCCTCAATGGTGGCCCTATGCTGGCAAAGGTCAGGAGCCAGCGGTACTACAGGGAAGCTCGGAATGCATCAGAGGAGCATCGCTTGGACTGTGTGAGCAAGAACTATCACCAGAATACACATCTACCAGAGCTAGAATGGTACAATAGACATAAAATTGGCTACAATGGAAACTGTGAAAGGAGACATGTTACTTTTGAGGGTCATGATGATGGACACAGCATAAAGAATAATGGACCAGCCAGTCCTATCAAGAACCACTGTAATGGAACTAAGGCATTCTTTTCAACTGAGGTTCCCCAAAGCAAATTTACAGTCTCCAAGACATCAGGACCTAAGCTGCTAGTGAGTGGAGTCCATGGTGGAGAGACTGAACTGGGTCAAGCTGACAGGTCAGAGGTTGGGGGGAGCCAGAATAACCACAGGAAGAACCAGGGAACAGTACGCGAGCAGATCAAACAAGTGGTGACGGAGTTAGAGGATGTGCTCAGTGGTCTCAAACAGGTTCAAATGGAGATGAAAGAGGTAAGAGGAGCAATGATGATCTAAGTAGAATTTTTGGTTTTAATAGTACATGGTTGTTGTTAGTAGTGCAGAAAATAATTTGCACAAGGTTTAGAGATTTCTTCATTGCTTCTAGTCATTAGCTCAAGAGGTTTCTTAGTTGCTAAGTATGCAGTAACGAATGGGTATTATTTGCACCCCCATCAGCAGCCAGATTTACTTTGATGCATAATAAAATTGGGACAGTGGAGGCTCAGGAATTACAGTTTTGGGATAGTGATCCAAAAATTGAAGGTTCAAATCAATTGTTTGACATCGATCACTCAATTACTCAGCTCTCTGTTTCTTCTCTCCATTGTTACTGGCTTCATGTAAATGGATAAATGGAAATGTACTATACAAGCCATATAGCTCATATTGTTAGTATTAATCTTGCCATAGTTTCAGATCTTTGTAAGAAGGGTCCTTGTTATGTAAAAAAACAGGCCACTGTTATTTCTATATCCAGTGCCAGTTTGTGCTGATGACTTTTCAGTGTATTTTCTGAAAGACATCATTGTTATGAATCCAGTGTGACAACTACAGAAAGATAAGCTACCACTGAACTCTGGAGAATGTGAGCTCAACCCAAAACAAGCAGGAAATAAAGTATACAGATGCAGATGAGATGAAAGTCTCTCCATGTTACCTGGTATGGGGCATCAGTGCTGGAAATCTTTAGGTACTCTTAATGGACACTGTATCTTTATCTAGGTAGGGTACTGGAGAGCTGGGCCAGAAAATAAAAGGCAGATACAGAAGGCTATTTTGACTTCAGAAGATTGGACTATTACTTTAGAGGGTCTCAGGCTGGACATTAGAAAAGAAAGTACCACAAAAATCAATAGCTAAAGATACCTATGCTCTATGTAGATCTGCATTAGTAATAATGGACTACATGAGATGAAATAGTAAATAAATTATTTAGAATTGTGTTATATATTTATAGACATCCTTTAGTTGATGTCTAAATGTCAGTTAAGTGGCTGGGGGTAATTTTAGGGAATCAGATTAAAAAGAACTAAGTGATGAGTTGCTGAGACCTGGTGGGTTGAAATGGTAGGGTGCAACCTTTTTTTTAATGATGTCTAGTCAAGAAATTGCAGGGTAATGCTATTTAGAATCCTTTCTTTTTTTTTAAAAAAGAGCATTAGACACAAAATTCATAATTTGATAAGCAGTGTCAGGCAGGTCAGCTTGGAAGAATTTATCCAACATTCCCAGGATATTCTATAGCTAAATATAATGAGCAAGCAGTTAAGTATTCATTGCATGAATGCATCTGATGTGACAGTGAATGTGTTAGCTTTTTATTAAAAGTGTAATTGGTGATTTAATTGTACTAATTATTCTAGTTTAAGAATTGGTGATACTTTTCTAACATGTTTTGCCTGATATTTCCACTTCGATGTTTCAAAGTCACTTCACAAATATGGGTTTTACATTGAATAATCCTTTAAGCATACTTTGTATAATCTGTTTTCATGACTGTCTGTGTAGGTGGTTCAACAGATTGATGTGCTGACATCCAACATCGACCTGGAGGAGGACGAGCAAGAAACATTCAATGGTCTGCCACAGAAATCCCTGCACCAAGCCAACCGTATTGGAGTTGTAGCGCTTGTCCATAATGCCAACAGAGATGCAGAATCACCACAAAGAGACAGCACATGCTCTGGTGTCAAATCACAGACCACTCTTTCCGTGTCAGATCATAGCTTGGCTGTTGTGATTTCCGCTCGCCCTGACAGTCATCCTGCTACAAAGATCCACATGAAAACATCGTCCCGCGTTCATGGTCTGGTGGCTGTTGAGACTACAGACAGCAGCCAGATGAATCATACGTCTGGTCTGGAGATTCATAGAACAAAAAGCACTGCCAATGGAGACTGCCTGCGAGCCAGACCTCCCAGAGCCAAAGTGAAAGAGCTCCAGCATCCTAGAAGCAGAACAGATCATACAAAGAATCCTGACCCCCCTTATCCTCTAGCATCGATTAGCTTGGCTAAAAAAACTCAGAGGCCCCCACCGTACCCACAAAATGGACTGGTCAAAGTACCCTCAAAGGATTCAAATATCCCGAAGACACCTCCTTACCCTGGAAAACATAAACAGCTAACCTCCACGATGGTGTAAAGGTGGGGTGACAAGGGAAGTTCCACAGGCTCAGAGCTCTGACTGCACTCATGAGGACAACACACACCCACACACACAGACACACAAAGAACGTAAATAGGATGCTTTTTTCCTTCCTCGTCCACATTGTTAGGTAACGCAGGGTGAGTGGACAATGGGTGCTCTCAAAAGTCAATGTTCAGTATGAGTATGTATTTGCATTTGTATGATCGTGTTGCCATAGTAGTAGACTGAAACAGGGTCAAACATGTGTGTACAATGTAATATACGGCATTTACTCTTAAATCATTAAATTGATTTGTAGAGGTACTTGGCTTATATCGAAAGAGGAACAAAAACATCAACATCCCCAAGACTCATTCTCGTTTAGTCATTCATTATGGGAAGCAGAGGAGGTTGTTGTAGTTGAATCATTTCAACAGAAACTGAAACTCTGCCATTTCAGAAAATGCAAAACACAAAACACACATTTGCCTGCTAACATGGTTCTAATGTGAGTCACGAACGATTTGTTCCATCTGTTTGCCCCGTAGACTGTGCGTCAGTTCTCAGGTTTCTGTTTATGTTGTTGTTTTCCTGCGTGCTGGAGTCAGTGGTTGTGAGTGCTGAGCATTTCAGACCTAATCAACTCATGCGAGTGTGAAGGAGATTGGCTCATTGAGGGCCCTGGAGCATGCAACTTTTCCATATTATTCATCAATCCTGCACGCAATCAAGCATGTTTTAGAAACATTCTAAAAAATAATGAATTATTTGCAGTATTTATGAGTACAGAACAAGAGTTCAAAAAGGAGCAAGAAGCGACATTAGTGTTCTGCTTTAGTTTAAGTGTTAGTTGATGAGAGTCACATGACTACTTAGCCTGTGTGATGAACATGTGGAAATTGATTGTGTTTAAATTAGAGGATCACATAATGACCTACTGGTGCAATCACTCTGAAAATATTTGGCATGCTTCAGCTTGACAGTGGCAGGAAATGGCGATTTTAAAAGCTAAACATTTATCTTGCATCACTTTGGTTTTAGTCTTCGAACTTTTGGAACAATCCTGTGTGTACAGGAAGAGCCTGATTTTACCCCTGCCATGTTTTGAAAACAGTGGTTGAGGTTTGGCAGATGCTGCTTGCCATCCTCTGGTGGACGGAATGTGCTATGACAGGCTATTTTTCACTCTCCAGCCATGTCTGAGTCTGTCTGGCTTTGATTAGACGCCACCTGGCTTGCTGATGGACTGAACGAGGCGGCTTTGTATAGTATTTGCATTGCAAAATGGTAGTTGCTCACAGCTGGGACGACACATGACTTACCTCAGCACCCAAAGCAGGAAGCATAGTGATGTAAAAACGAGCTAAACAAATGCTCTGTCCACACATCCCAGCAGATGCTTTAATAAGACTTGCTCAGAGTGGACATTCAGCATCCGGTGACCTTCGACTAGATAAAGCAACTGGTTTTGAGTCTTTAAGCCTCACCAATGACAGCCTTTGCAGCACAGGCTGCTATAAACGTTTCATTATTTCCTGGTGGTATTCATTAAAATGCAATCTAACTTCCCACAGTCTGACAGGAGGCCAGTGTGTGTATGTGTGTGTGTGTGTTACTGTGTAGCCCACACAGACTATAAAATCTACATGGTTACGAGTGTCTGAGCATATGGTGCTCTGGTAGCCTGACCTGATTGTGGTTTGTTGAGTTAGCATTCCAAATGTCTCCGGACCTGGTGTGTTAAAATACTATGTGAATAGTTTCACTGGAGCAAATATTTCACTTCTGTCAGACCAGGGACACAAAAAAATCCTTCTTCCATACCACAATTTAGCTTCGTCATTGCCCTCTGGATGACTGAATAAAGAGATTAGGATGTCTAATTTCCATGACAATTAAAACTAGCGCCAGTAATTAAAGTCCAGGCCAGGGAAACAAACCCGTATCGACTTTCATCTACTTTTTTATATGAGTGCTGTAAAAAAACCTGAAAGCCTAAAAGACAATAAAACGAGATGGCTTTTTACTTCAGAGTGCTGGGTGCATAATAAACGCTGTCTTTCGGAAAGCCTCGGCTTAACAATACTGCACTTATTATTTTCACCCCAGACTCACTGAGATGTACAGACACTTAGAATGATTCAACAGATAACAGGTTGCTTTTGGTTATTTTCAGGAGGTCTAACGTCACTGAAACAAGAGACCTGACTGAGTGTACTGGTTGCAACAGGCATCAGTTTATATCTGCAAGATTAATTTATCTATGGATTTGAAAAGCATAGAGGCTCTTCAAATATACTTCTTCTTCTAATAAACTTCCTCTGTCTATATCTCTATCTGTATATAATTTTCTTTTGTAAATTCAGCTGTAAAATGCTCAAAAGCAACCTTACATCAGCACCATTAATCAGAGAACACACCTTACCATTGTAGGAACAGTCTTTTCTGTTCAGTTTATGTCAAAAGAGAGCCACTGACGTAGTCTCTTTAATCAATTATTATAGATTCTGCAGGTGTCCAGGTAGTTTTAAGAGTTACATTTGGCTGGCATGGCAGGTTACCATGGTTACAGTGTTAGTGTAAGGACCAATTTTTATACCTGAGAGACAGACCAAAAGCTCAAGGACAACACAGTCCTACAATAACCTACATGTCATATATGAAAACTGAAAATAATAGAAAAACTCTATATTGATGTACTCACAAAAGAAGGCACAACATTTGTGATTGTTATGAAATGTGAAAGGCTGTTAGGACAACCTGGCAGATTTATTTTAGTCATGACTACCTGTTTTTCATTCTCATCCTTGACTGAGGGCATTTTATAAGTAGCATAACCTGTTCCAAATGTACACTCTGGCACGTCTGGTGCTGCATTTAAACCGTGGCAAAAGCAACACTCTGAAAAGCTCTCGCCTAATCAGCTTGCTGTCCTCCAACACCGACTACATTAATCACTCTCCTAAATCACAGTGTAAAACAAGTGCAGGCTTGGTGTAGTGCCATCCTACATTTTTGTAACGCTGCTAGTTTTTTGGCTCTAATGCGAGCTATTGCTCAAATCCAGAGAATAAAATCTACAAGCAGTCAAAGTAGTACTTAAGTTTGTTGATGGACCTCTACAGTCATGTATAAGTCTTTATGCACAAAAATTAAGAGGATAGTTGGGTTAGGCTTTGAGATGTTGACAGTATCTAAATACTATGTGTAATGATATCAATAGTGGAAGAAATCGAAATGAAATCAGTTCAAAAGTTTGCCTGTATTCCTTTAAATGTAATCATTTGCATGCCACAAACTTTGCCTTTATAGCTCTCTCCAGCCTCAGTTCTGTCCTGCCCAGCTTTGCTAAATGCCATACATTTCAGATGAAGTCTGCAGAATGACAGAATCATGGCAAAACAATTTTCACCTAGAAACTGGGTCATCAGGGGTGTACATTTTTGCGTTTAACACTCTGAACCATCTATAGTTATTGATTAAAGCATAGATAAAACTGTGATATCCTTACAGATTTTTATGTTATAAAAAGCTTTTCAATTGCTGACCACTGAGTTATTCTAAATATCTTTTTTTATTGCAGGGATGCCACAAAGAAGACATGCATCTAGCAGCAGCGCAAGGACATCTTACAAGAACTGAGAGTATTTCCCATGGAAAGCACTAGAAATGACCTGCCCTTCTCTCTCTCTCTCTCTCCCTCTCTCTCTCTCTCTCTCTCTCTCCACACTACATCCATCAGAACAAGCTGCCCTTTTTGCCATATCTGTGAACCAGGCTCTGAGACCCTAAAGGTAGTGCTACAGAAGCATAAGCTGCTCCTAAACTGAAAAAAAAAATAAAATAAATAAATATATATATATATTATTTGGAAACCAAATATTATGCAACATACAGTATTCTCAAAGCTTGCCTGGGATTTGAAAGCTTTAAATGGACTGATGACCAAAGAGAATTGAAAGTCTTTTATTATTCTTTATTATTGGTTAAATGTTTAAGAAATAAAAAAAGTTACAGTTTAAGAGGATTTTATTTTACCTGTGTCTTCGCACCAGTCTGTAAACCAAGACATTATATTGCAATTAGATCATGAGTTATTTAAAGCCAATATAAGGCATTCAGTTTTGTATTTAAGCTGTATTATTGATATACGCTGTCCAGAAGAGGGCGCTACAGGCCACAAAAGTGTCCCTGAACTTTTATGACGCTCACAGGAAATAAAAAAAGGAGACATTTGGAAAATTGTTAAAGTGATGTCATCATTTCAAATCATCATACGAGCAGAAATCATACAGTGTCTTATTTGTATCTATCTTTAAAATGTTTATTTTTCTTTCTTTTTTTAAATATCTTGCTGTCTGCATGGGAACTGGTTTAACATACAGTAATAACAAAAGGCCTATGGCTTCTATAGAATATTTGCACAGTTGAGTACAGTGTCTCCAGTCTTGACAGTGTCTGTGTCTGTATTTATTTAAGTCCTGGATGAGAATTTTATCACTCTTCCCTAAAAGGACCCTCTTCCCTATCGTGCATCTCTTCCATGCAACAGCACCAAGGGCTGTCTCTATTCTTAGACCACCAAATACAGCATGTTATAATTAATAACATAATAGTTACACTCATATACACCCTAACTTGTGTAGTTAAGTCATGCGTAATGTCATTGGTGGACAACTGGGCATGTTGTTGTCCCCTGCCTGGGCTGAATGAGTCCCCAGCGGAGGCACTGACATGTGGACCAGGACAAATTGAACAAAATATGTAGGTTTTGTCCATGCTTTGTATCTGCAATATAAACAACACAACTGCTTGCCAGCTAGACTACAAATATAGCCTTAGTTTTAAAGCTAACTATAATGATGCTATTGTTGACCAATTCAGAAGCAGTTATTATTCCAGATCCACATCACATTTTCTAATCTGATTGGTCAGAAAGCATTTATTATTATTATTATTATTATTATTATTATTATTATTATTATTATTATTATTATTATTTATCACAGCAGGCATGACAGTAATTCTGGCTGTAAATCAAGTCATTAGTTACTATAGTAACAACATACACAGCGATTTAAATGGAGAACTCTCCTCATACACAGATGAAATTGATTAAAAACTGTATAATCTTTAATATGGTGAAACTCTCTGTAAGGACATGTGTATTTAACATTAATGGAAGGAGTCAAAGTGTCAAAGCTTTGTAACAGACAGTAGGTTTTCCACCATGAAAGAGTCTTCAGGCCAGAAGACTTTACCCTTTCTGATTCCTCTCTAACATAACATGCTGCCTTTTTGTCTTATTAACTTCTTAAAACGAGATGCTGGGAATAGAAGGACTGTTTATAGCTGAGTATGAGTGTATGAGAGTTTTGTTCATTATTTTACCTCCATTTGGCAGGCTGAGCTTGTGTTTGTACTAATTTGAATGCTCAGTTATTAACATGTGGCCGCTAAAATACAGTGCTGTAAATATTTGGTCATCATGCTTTATTTTTTGTGCAGCATGTGGTGCCACAGAAGCTTGGCGCTAAATTCCATAGCAATGCCAACATGCTAGAACAACAAACCAAGTCCATTATGTTCATGACATGTGTCAAATCTATTTCTCTTGTGTCTACTCCACCAACTGCTGTCTTCCCTCTAAATCTCATCTATCATTAGTGCTGCACTCAGACAAAGCTCATAATGTCAAATAGGGAGGACTGTAAAGACTACAGGTCCAACATGACTTTCCCATGGTGTATAGGATTGACAGGACCTCAGGCCTAATGATTACCTGTTACGTAGGCTTAGGGTTCGTGCAAGACACACACTCATTATTCTTAGTCTGGGACAGGGATCCAACTATGCAATGGGGTCATTAATTAAAGATTAAGGGTGTGTTTTTCTTTCATTCGACTTAGCACGTTCAACCAGTTTGCAAGAACGCAAGTGAGCGGTTCAAAGTAGATGGACTGTGTGTGCGTCTTATATTATGCTTCCAAAGAAAACTCTGGGGAAAAATGATCATTTTGAAAAATTGGTGTGTGGCGCTGATTTGTTTATAGCACACATGCCTAGAATTAACTGATGTCTAACAAGAATGCAAAAGTCTACAACAGTGGCTGTCTAAAAACTGGAATGTGATAAAGCCTTTAATATTCTACCTAAATTTAAAAACTGTTATCGTCTATTATATTTAATTTTTATAGTATTTTATTAATTAAATAATATTCCACATCCATTTTATTTAGGAAAACATAAAAAAACAAGGAATTTTATGCTCATAAACCAAACAAAAGGTCTTGTTCTTGTTTCAGGAGTAAAATATGAGCAGTGTTCCCCACAAATAAATACAGTCATAAAGTCAATGCTTCTCCGGACTCCTTGTGTTTATTTCTACAACTCAAAAATAAGCAGGACATTATTTAGAACAGCAAACACGGCTGTATACGAGCAGTGGAGGTGTAGAAATGGAAAGCGATGGCTAACACAAAACATCACTGTACTCAGTGGCCTTGGTCATACCTCAGGCATTAGGTAAGGGTGAGATTTAGACAGGCTTTGACCCTGGTATCTATCCTCCTTACATTATATCCCCCTTTTTAGTATTCTTGTGTGACAGACAGATGGCCGTGTTTATGAATTCTCCGTCTACTTTTCCTCTCTCCTTTTCACAATGGTATGTCTATCCCTGTGGAATGTCAGACTGCTGTTTGCACCAAAAACAACACCCTAAACTAATGTTCATTCAAACAACCAACCTTCTGATTCTGCTGTCTTTAGCCCAAGAATAATAAGGTAATCAAGCGTTCCAGTCTCGCCTGGCTAAGGATAGGTGAGTGACTCCCGGAGATGCTGTAAGCAGACGGGCTTTTCATAGCGCTGGAGGAAGGAGAAAGGAGGAAAAGTAGAGCATGAAAGAGAGTGAGGAGGAGAGAATAAGTGAGAGAATGAAGTTGTTGAATGACAGGGGTGTGCTAAGAGTTACACCAAGTGTCTATGCACAAACAGGACTCTGATGGATTCTGTAAAGCCATCGTCTTTCTTTCTGTTTATGGAATAATTACATTATTACAGGAAAAATCCACCCTGAACGACTTGCATTAGAGTTTTTAAATTTTATTTTATTCCTATTTCATCAATATATTGATCAATTCTAACTTTAGTTAATGATTTCAGTGATTACCCACAATGCTGTTTGACTACCTGCTTATAACACCACCAGTTATATGCTGCTTTCAAGTGCTTGTCGTAAAATCCTACTTGCGATTTCGGAAATCATAATGACGACTGGCCGTGACCGGAAATTTAGCACAAATAAGAAAGCAGCTTTTTTTTTTTTATTTAAAAATGGACAGTCTGTCAAAAACTTTGACACACATGGGTGTGCAGTTTATATTATGTTCACGTTAATCTAACTTTCTGCTGAAGAAATGGACTTTACTGAGGCTTTGTCATACACACATTTAACGTACAACACAACAGACTGTAAAAAAACCTTAACGAATTCTTACCGACTGATGCCTTGCCTTACGCCCTCTCTATGTCAGAACTCAGAAACTTGGAAATCATAGACAGATTCAAGTTTCCCACTAGTAATTATGACTTTGTTTGACCATTTATGTGCTTGGGGCTTGAAATTACAATATTTCCAGTTGCACATGAAGCCCACATTAGCCCTCGCTTCATCTCTACTTAAAGACAGCGATGCAGCAGTGCTTTATTCCTTTAGTCTGTTCAGCTCTCTTACCAACTCATCTGTAAACTCTGCTCAAACAGGTCAGCTTACAAACCTTCAATTGTCATGCTGTCAAAGCCAACATGCTTCTGATCTCATAACGTCGCTGACTAGCCAAGGTCGCTGCCATAACTCAGCATAACTACATAGTATAGCTGCGTTGCATTCGCAAACTTTGTCTGACAGTGGCTGAATATGTGACATGATAATGTGACGATGTAACATTGCTGGAAAATTTAGTTTGTGAAGCTTTTACTCTTTTGTTCTGACGAGCAAATATTGTAAATGCACTAGCAATGTCCACCTACTTCTCACAGGAATAACAAAAACACAGCATCAACCAACAAATTAGCACCAGAATCACTAAGCACAACACAAATATTTCAATATAAACACATTTAATGGTATAAAAAATGACTGAAAATCAGTCAGATATTAGCTCATAATCAACATTTAAATACGGAGATTTGGGGATTTGAAGTTCAGAAGCCTGAACAATAGGGTTTGGGACATAGCCCAGGGAATCCAGCAATATAATTATCTGCTTCCACATACATGTCCCATAAAGGTCAGTTTCATTGTATGGATTAAAACTAAAGATCTCCCGATGATCTCCTTTACTGCTGCAACACTTCAAAGCCAAGAATTAAAACCGTATTGTGTGCATCAACATGACTGTCAGAGAGTTACTGAGTACAAAGTAAAAAAGAAAAGAGTTTCCATTAACCGGGCCTTGTTTTTCAGACAGTGATCTAGCTCTGTTGACAGTGTGAGTGCTGTTCTGTTACCACAGCAGTCTGAACATCTCTAACCTGATTGCTAAAACTGATGTGGAGCTGTGCTCTTTCAAGCCAGTAGCTGAAATTAGCTACTTGTGCAATTCGGAGACTGATAGCAGTGAGTTAGCATGCAAGTTTAGTGTTGCGATCAAAATGTTTACACTAAGTGTGTGAGTTTTCATTACTTGACCTGTGTTCTTTGCATTTTTTGTTAACTGAATTGATTTGTGTTTTCAAGCCCCTTTTTTAAAATGCTAACTAGCTACCATAAAACAACTAGCAGCTCATAATACTTATGTTTCAGAGAGTTTTTTTTTATTATTAGTTTTTATCAAATGATCATACACACAGCAGTTTTAAGAGACATTTAATAAAGGAGGTTTAATCCAACTGGCTGTTTTTTGAGAAGTCTTTTTATTTTTCTCTCACATAACCCTGCTGTCGTATGTCAATGTCCAGTTAAAATTAACCCAGTGTTTTGTGGTTGGAAATGTACCAACGGTCTAGTAATTACATGTGGCCTGTAATAAACAGCGTAAACAGTGATCTAAAACAGGCTTATGGACCAATGTTGAGCAACAAGAAGTGTTGGCATATTCATGGGTTCTGTAAACAGGTACAGCTGAATGAAAATACTAGTCAAAAATCATAAAAACAGCCATACATGTTTTTACAAACCTCGTATTTATTATGTCTGAAGGGCAGAGTGGGAGAGTCCAAGCATTTTTTGGTTTCCTCCACACCCAGAACATGGTTTCACACCCACATATGAGTAGACAGTAAGTTAACCAAAAGTTGATTTTGGTGTTGTACCTGCGGGGAAGATTCCAAGGGGAGAGGCAAACATCTTGGCTAGTTTTGTCACATAGATACATCCTGTGAGAATTTGACAAGATCATCATCAGCAATATCATGTGTGGAAACCCACCATATCGCTGTGAAAAAATATACTGCTCTACAGTTGGGTGACAAAAACAAACCAGTGGTATGCTGTGGTTGCATTTAGCTGGCATGGATGTTGTCTTAGAAGGAAATTTCACTGCAAATCTATGCAAAGCTCGCTTTCATATCATTACTATCATGGTGGGTGTGATCTCTTCCAGGATAACCCCGTCCTCATTTACAGGGCAAGATGCTCACTGAATAGTTAGTTAATAATGTAAATCACATAATCACATGCTATGGCCTTTATTGGAGGTAATTTTGGAGTGATGTGTTGAACAGCACTCTCCACCACCACCACCATCAAAACACCAACTGATGGAACATGTTTTGAAAAGGATGATGTTCGTTTCCTCCAATACGGTTCTTGAGACTTGTAGAATCTATACCAAGGCACTCTGAAGCTGTTCTTCTTGTAGTGGCTAACCTATTGGTTTTTCCTTTAATTCATTACCTAACTAGCAATAAATACACCTAAAGCCATCAATACCTTGACAAACATTATTTTGCACTTCTGTAATAAGCATCCGTGAAAAAACTTTGAGCTGTTGATTCATTCCATTACTTTCCTCTCCTTTTCAGAGCAGATAATGTCTGCCATTGAGGACCATTTTAAACAAGAACATTTTAAAACACCAGGTTCTTGTTTTAGTAAGCGTTTTGGACACACTCGCCAACCAACGCACCCTAATAAATCATGTTTTCAGCAAATAATTACAGACTTACTCCAATTAGGAAAGGAAAAATCACCGGCTGTGTAGTCTTGTAGTGCAGACAGAAGCTGTCTCACTGCCCTGAACTGTTCACTTTTTGTAACATGGTTGAGAACATGCATACAGCCGTGAACAGTGCCAAATGTGGATGCTTCATGTTAGTGTTGGTGTCTGAGAGTTGTATAAGTAGTCAACATTGTTGATGTTATCGCTACTGGATGATGATCGGGCTTTATCCTTTTCCTCTGCTTGTCTGTGCTGACTCAGGGGCTGAGGAATTTCTCTGCTCTGTGTGTTTGACAGCATGCCAATGATGGGACTGGCACACACACACAAACACACACACATACACTCACACAAATGTGCAGCGTCTGGGTTACATGCCAGCATATGCACATGCATGCACACACACACACACACACACACATACAAGAAAATCAGACATTTAATCAGTATGACTTAATTCTAGGTAAAACCATTTGTGTCCCAAGGAATCCTTAATTGGCTTGTTGATTTTTCACAGGAATTTTGCAATGAACCAACAAAGAATTATTACTTACTACTTATTATTACTTATTACAGTAAATTTGTGGTTAATCTGTGAGTCAAATTAAAGGAATCCTCACTCACTCCAACTCACAGTAATTGTTTTAGCCTAGGTTGTGCTGGATCTGGAGTCTATCCATGATCCTGTCTGTCTGTCTGTCTGTCTGTCTGTGACTGTGTATCGTGGGAACACTGGGCATGAGTAGGGAATACACCCTTAATGGCATGCCAGTCCATCACAGGGCACCATGCACACACATTCACACCAAGAGGCAATTTGTCTTACCCCATCCACCTACAGCCATGTATTTGGAACATAAGAAGAAACCTGTGAACCCAGAGGAAACCCACACAGACAGAAAGAAACTTGACATCAGGATCGAATCAGGGACTCTGGAGCTTTGAGGTGGTAATGCTATCTGTTGTGCCACTGTGCCACCTGTTAATGGGGTAGCTCAGAAATTTTCATATAATTCCATACTATTTTCTCCTTAAACTTAGTTGATCAATCAAGGCATATTACTTTGCTTCTTTAGCCAACATGTAATGGAAGTCTATCTCACCCAAAGCAATTTCCATAATTATCATCACTTCAAATTTCAACCACATCTCCAGTGATTAGCCAATTTAATTTAGGACTTCAAATAAAAAACAATTTTAACGTTATATGGCAGCCATCTTGGACAACCAAAATACCTTTTTACCTTAGTGCAATTTGACATGATGACCCCTCCTTTTCACATAGTATGAATACATGCCTAAGTCATTGACATAGTCAAACTACGCAATTGAAATGTTCATTTCTTGGAAGGAGAGTCCATATTTAATTTTAGTGAAACTGCATTATTATCTGCATGATTGTCCATGATGGCTGATGTTTTTACAGCGTTCAGCTATATAGTAGTTAGCTACAAGTTTTGTTCATGCTTATAAATTACAGGACGTCACGCTGTGCACTATACCACAACAGCAAGTCATCATGGCATTACTGGATGTGGGTGCGTTGAGGCAGATATTTACAGAAAATTACAGTGTATGGATCCAGTGTGAATAAAACAAAAGTTATTCAGGATAGTTAGGATATCGATACACTTTGGGTCACGAGCAGCAGCATACACACCAACATGCATCCCAGTTACAATACATCCAGATGGATAAAAGTGGTTCATGATATAAGCATATAGTATGTGTGTCATGGTTTTAATTGTACAACTGATGTTGATCCAAAGTGCTATACAGGCATAGACAGTGGCAGACACCCAGCAGATGCTTCCTCTTGAGGTGTCCATGGGCAGCTGGACAAACAGCAATCTCCTTCTTCTCCCCTGCATGACATATTTGAGAGAAACTCATCATGGGCAGCCCCTGACGCACACAGACTAACACACTCAACAGCTCCTTGTCTTCCAGTGCAAAAGCTCACTGTGCAACATGCCTTGTGGCAAGTTCCTTACCGCTACAAAAGACCCTTTGCAGGCCTCTCTACTGACATCAAGGAAAGAGTGAATTTGCTGTTTTTTTGTGCACCAGAAGCCATATTTACCGTAAATAGCAGCAGGAGAGTATGGGCCTTATCCACCAGTCAGACCAAGCATCCATGTGAGTCAATATTAGGCAGGAATACAGAGACGGGGAAGAATGGAGCACGAAGAAGGGAAAGTGGGGGGATTTTCCAGACATCTTTAAAAACAGAAAAGGAGGGTATTCTGGCTGAGCTTCAGCTTCCAGCTGGCCAGGACAAATCGTCCTCCATTTAAGCACTGCTCTCATTAGCCTCAAGTATGGCTTTTGGCCTCACTTCACATTACTGCTCATGAAACCTTGGGGCTCTGTTAAACTGATGAGCTGCATAATGGCATAATTATGAGCTATGTAATGATTTCAGCTAACGCGTGGCTGCATAAAAGTTTACAGAACTTGAGCTGTATGAACTTGAATACCAGGTCATCAGACACTAGTTATACCCCAATTCATGACGTAAATCCTGTAGGGAATGTGAGAAAGAGTGTGTGTGAGTCATTCTGCCATGGTGGACACATAGCAAGACAGTTTAATACTGTCCTAGCTCAGTCTTCACGAGTCACTGTGAGAAAACACACAGAGGTCTTCATACAGTCCTGTCTGCAGACGGTCAGACAGCCTCCATCTGCATTTTACACTCATAGATCATTACATTTACAACCAGTACGGACAAAAATCCAGATTATTGTCACCAACATAATTAAATCATTAGGCAATGTTACATTTACATCCAAACTCATTTATATTTTAATTAATATACAAAGAAATAGAGACATATAACAGACGTACAGCTCTGATTTAGGACAGTCACATTTTATTCCAAGTGATAAGTGGTGATATTTAGGTGCCCTTCATTAGAGAAAGCCTATGTGTAGTTGACTATTTTTTAAGTCCAAATTCCGCCAGAGGAACATGTATTAGTTCAACAGAAAACAATTTCTTCATCCATCACTTATTGGAAATGAAAGGAAGGAATCATTAACATCTAGCAGCACTGGAAAATTCATTCATAATAAATACTGCATTATTGTGCTTATATTAAACAAGGTTAAATATTTAAGTGATTAAAATCAAGGGAAACATGCCCCATTTAGCCAGACAAAATGCAGTTAGTTGGCAAGACTAAGTCCCAGACACACTGCTCGCTTATACAGAAATTTCCCAAATACTACACGGTCTACTGTCTCAACTAATTAAGTGCTTGGTTAGACTTCATTTTAATAAGCAACAGTGCTTGTTTATGCAAAGAATGCTTGTCTAATATGTCTGTTATTTCATCCCTGATAGTTCATTCAAATAGACAAAACAGTCTTTGGTGGGTTTATAATTTAATATCAAAAAGAAACAACTCAATTTCAGGATTAGATTCTGTGATATTTATTGTATATCAGGGAAACAGCCGCAGCCATGGAATGTCTCTTGCAAAAATGAAAGCACTGGGATATTACATGGAGTCACTATACAGACTGCATGTTTCTTTCCTTTTTTGGATGCCTCCTTGCATTCTTACGCAGCATGAATGAAATATTTCATGTAGTTACCGTTTCTAGTGGTCTACTCTGGAGTCACCGAAATTAAGCACAAGTAGAAAAAAAACATACTCAGGTCTTAAAAGAAATAAAAATTGAAGAATACCATACATATCCTTACTTTTTCATATCTAATAAATACAAAAGAATTCAAAAGCAATTGCCTATACACATAAAATAACCCAAAGCACATATTCATATTCATATTCAAACAAGCTATAAATTAAATGTATTATAAAAATGTCATTTCTTGTACTCTAATACTATAAACAATATTCTATTACACTAGAAATAGAAAAAAAAAATTTAAGCAAATAATTCATATACAGTACAACTATTATAGCACATTATTCCAACAATATTTCAAGTTTTTGTTGAATACTCTAATGAAAGGAATGATGTATAAACTGCCAGCTTAAGGAATACAGAGAAATATCAAGGAAAAAATTTCCTAGCATGTCCAAGATTTCAGTTCCTGTGAAAAAAAAAACAAGAAAAGAATGAATTACTTGCTAATTCTTTAAAGTATGCAATGAATGTAATTATAATCCAGTAGCAGAATGAATAAAGAAAAAAGAATTATTATACAATGAGAAAACACTCATCTCACCTGGTTATCCGGCAATTTCGAGTCTGGACGTGATGCCCGCTGTAGAAAATCTCGCACCGCACAACGTTGTTAGAGAAATCAGACTCAGGAACCAGGTAGTTTGGGTTAACTGTGATCTATGCAAATAAAAAAACAATACTGTAAAGCTCATGTGTGTGTGTCAGTGTGAGTGTTAGATTCAATATGCAGCACACTTCTCACCTTAAGGATGTAGTTACCAGGAGGAACATCTGTGATATCAATCCACTGGCAATCAATGTTAGCAGCGTAGGTGTCATGGCACCCAGGGCTCAAACCCTACAACACATAAAGTCATCAGTGCATCACTGTAAGTGTGCGCATGACTGTTTTCCCAATCACGTGAGTCTATGCTTGGTTGTGTTTATGTGCTGTATGTGGGTTTACCTGTGTGTGTGCAGTGCAGGCATAGCGACGACGGAAGCCTGGGCTACAGCCAGTATCCTCCAGACAGAAGCTGGCTTTGTGCCCCTCTGCTACCTTACGGCCAGTGTTTATGTCCAATAGATCATAGAGACTGAACGCATCCATGCTGTGGTAATGCCTGTGGAATGTTCACAAAAGAAGATTTGGAATATTTATAACAAATAAACCTATTTGAAAATCCCCAATCTTACAATGTTGTATTGACACTTTGGCTCCTGATGGACTTCTTCAGGACAAAAGCATGTCTATAATACTGCTTACTGATGACAGCTGTGCCATTCCCATTGGTGTCTGGGTTTTACAGGCAGGAAGTCTGTTGTGCCGAGGTTTCGGACCTTCTGAGGGAAGCGTAGCAGAACCCTGTAGTCGATGTCCCTAACTGCTGGTCTATAAGCTGACCTTAGAAAGAACAAATAACACCAATAACAGGTGGATGAATGAATGGGGACATATAGTCTTATGGGTGTGGTTCTGCAGTGATCAGTGATATTTCATACGCAGTTCATTTTTGTTGGTTACTAGAGCTGATTAAAAAAAATCAAAATTTGATTTTTACATGATATGGTTTTTACATATTGGAAAATGCTGTAGCTTCATCATTATTTTAAAATTGACTACTTTCAATAACACGGTTGAATACAATGGATCTGCATTGCATGCTTGCATACTTTTTAGTAGGACACAATTAGTTAGTGATGACTTACCGCGCGAGACAGTTCTCTTCTGCTGCACACCGGAGAGCATACATCTGCGTGCGCTGGATGTAGGAGCCAGCCTGAATGGAGTACGGATCTGGCACGAGGTCCGGTAGACCTGCACACATAACGAGATGAAAAGCTGAGGGTTAAACCTATCATTCCGAAAGGAAAACATCTGGATGTCATTCCGAAGCACAGCTCACCGTTGTGGAAATATCTCGTGCCGTACCCAGTTCCAGGTGGAGGACGGCGCGTGCGCGCGGTAACAGCCCGTCCGCCAGATGGATACACGTTGTAGAAAACGGTATTCCTGTGGTTTTTCAGTGGGTTCCGAGGGTCGTCGCCGACCATGTTGTCAGGTATAGCTTCTTCCTCGCTTGTTTCGAGCGGACCAGGTGCTGTAGCGATGACATCAGCGACACTCTCCTCCCCAGTGATCGTAGGATCAGGATAGTATTGCTGCGCGTTCATGCTCTCCATGCGCGCGCTTTCCAGGTTTGTGAGCGCTGCGCTATCCGGATGCAGCACTTGAAAGTCTGTACCGGGCGACGCGACAACTTGGTTCGCGCTGTTATCATCCTCCGTGATCGAGGCTGGTCTTCTCGGGACGCCGCTACCCGAGTATTCTGATAGGAGCGCTGAGTTTGTGCTGTTTAATGAGGCGGCGTGACGTCTTGCGCCTGGTGCTCCCGCTGGTCGTTGCCGTGGAGCTGCAAGCAGATGCGCGTGCCTAGCACCCGTGGTGCGGCCGCTCGGCAGAACGTAGTATCTGCCGTACGGTCCCATGATCGTGGACGCCGTTCCGCTGGCACCTAAGTGCGACGTCGTTACGCGAAAGTGCCCCAAAACGTCTCGCGCTCCTGCAGGAGGAAGGGGACTGGCCGCCTGGCTTCGGCTGCTCAGGTACACGCGGGACTCCCTTCTGGAGTGTACGGGTGAGTGGTACTCTGTGCCCGTACTCAGTAAGCTGTACACGTTCCCGTTGTTCTCCCACTGGATCCTTTGCGTCCACGGAACGCGCGCGTGCTGCCCGGCGACTAAACTGACAAGCGCGCAGTACAAAAGCAAAACGACCAGTTTTGCCATATTGACCACAAACCTATTAAATGTACAGTAGATACTGAAGAGATGTTTTTCCCCTCTGGAGATTTTAATTGAAGAGTAACACTACGACTCCACCGCCTAACTGATTCACGAATTCTGCCCTGCTTGCACTATGGCCTCTTCGAGGAAACTGGAAGAGGGAGCGCCGGCCGGTCATTTGTCAAAAACCATCTAGTTTACACACGCATGCACAGACCTGGTTCATCTTCGACTAGAAAACTGCCTTAACTCTTTCTCACCCGAGTCCACGTACACCACGTGCTGTCATTCCGGCCCATAATTGTATTGACCCGAAGCAAACTTTGCGCACAGGCGCCAGTTTTAGGTCACGTGTCTGTCCACATGGGGAACGTTGTCTCCGTGTTGGCATCCGCACAGGCCATGAACTATCCTGTTATCCACCGGTGAGCATAATACACCTACTATGGAACTCTTGGGCAACGTCCCAAACCGCATACTACAGTTCTAAATAGCATGTCAAAACTGGTCCCAAACGGCAGGCTACTCTGCTCAATAGGGGTGTAGGACACTAGCCTGATTTTAGCATTGTTTTCTGGACCGTAATTGTTCTTTAGGGGTGTGCTAAATAGTGAAATTAGGGATGATTGCAGTGAGCTTGAGTGGACAGGGATTCCAAGGGGACGACATTTGGCCAGAAGAAGATTGTCTTTTGCCAAGTGTAGGTTTTACAATGACCTGACCAGTCCAAAGACAGGGGTGGTGAGAGCGGCACCCACTTTGAGCCATTTATGAACAATAAAATTGGTCATTGTTGCTACCTCTTTAACAAGGCTACAAAACATTCTCAAGTATTTAAGATTCAGATTTATTTTGAAATTCCTGTGAGATTCAGAATTGTCGTGTGATGGACTGTAAATGTAGAAGAATAAATGAATCCAACATCACCATCCAGAATGATGGATGATGAAGATATTTGGAACATTAACAGAAAATTGGGTGATTATTAAACAGCATAATGTAAAAGGAAAGGCCACATACCGACATAAAATTGTAGGGTTCATAGCTGCCGTATAGTTATTAATATTCTAGGAATTTGTGTACAATACATACAATGATGATGATGTAAATTGAAATAATATTTAATTCGATAAATTGACCTCTCTCTTTTATTTTAAACGTGATAGCTTCCATGTGTGTCACATGTGGACATACTGTTCAAAGAATCTGTCTACCTTTATATTTCCAAACCCTGGGCCTGGAAAAAAAAAAACTGTACTGCATATATAAATGTTTTCCCTGCTCCTGATTTAACTAACCAGCTAATTACCAGCTCATTCTGAACTGAAGTGTATGTTAGAGCAGGGAAAATACTCAAATGTGCACGACAGCAGCAGGCCCAGGCTTAGGAATCTGTGATTTAAGTAAAAAAAAAAAAATCTAACCGGATGCTCATCACCCACCCACGAGGTGGCGCTACACATTTAATTTTTGAAGTAAAACAACGCCTGCTCTTGAATTATAACCTGTAATCTATAAACTATCCAAACAATATAAACTAATGTAAGCGAAGGAGCTTGATTAGATCACAAGAAGATCCAGATAACTGGTGGGAAAGAAGAAATGAGAATTATACCAAACCTTTAATTATGCAATATTCCTAAAATTGACAAAACTATAAAACTTTTGGGGTACCTGAGTCCAACATTATTTTTTTGTTGTTGATGAGCACAGGACCTTCACCTGTTACTGCGTGAAAAATATCTACACGCCTTGAATCAATATGCCTTGAATTTGCGCTTGTGAATTCAAGTAAACAGTGTGTGATCACGTGAGACGTATGAATCAGGAGAGAAAATCACGGTTGATGAATCAAACCGCAAGGAACATGAACACATACACGTCAAGTGTCTAAAAAAACACGTGACCTATGCGATCATTCACATGCGACTTGAATATCACCGTGTTAAAGAAGAAATCGGTGTCAGTGATCAATATATTGAACTTCCCATGATATAGGGCTAGCGATATCTTAACAGAGTTACTATAAATAATAATGAGTAAATAATAATTAGCGATAAATAGCCGTGAGTAATTGCGTAACGCGTCCTGCGCTCCCATATTATCTCCTCCTGGCATGGCCTCTAGTAGCCTGATACGTGTGTAATTAAAATTCTGATGAGGGACAGTGGAAAGTAAGTAGACCCGCGCTATAAAAAAAACAAAAACAAATACACAAACACCCAAGCAGACAATTTAAAAAATCAGCGCTGTTTTGTATTGCATATTGTTGTACATTTTATGGCGCGTATCTTTACGCATAAGCTATATTTGCTTTTTTTCTATCCTGTACAATGCCTGGTAATTCCACCCGTTCTGGGTGGCCTACATGTTGCCAGCCAAATAGGGCAAAAGCACACCAAGCATCTGAAGTCTATTATTAACCTACAAGCTGATCTATTTTCTGCTTACTAACCCCAGGACCGCCTCCCCGTTTGCAATGTATAAGAAGTGCGGATCCGGGAGAACTGTTTGGCTCAAGACACGTCCCTCCACCAGGATACTAAGATACAATGTAGGCTACAGTAAGTATAAAACATTACATTGAGTGTTTAATTGTGTATCTAAAAGTGGACCAAAAAAAAAAAGAGTAAAATCCAATCACAAGCAAACGTTTGGACGCTGTCAGTTGTAGTAGAAAAAAGGATTACTGGAAATAAAATAATAAAATATACTATGCAAGTATTGGAAATAAAAATTGATCAAAAATGTCTTGAAGCTCCTGGTCAATAACATTTTGTGTTGTGTTAAATAAAAAAACAAAAGAAATGTTGAAAAGAAGATCCCCTTATGCTCCCGACATCAAGCTAATATGTTTGTACACTTTGAAATTATTTCGTTTCATGAACCTAGGTTATCCAGAGCGACACATCTTTGCCTCATGTGAGATTAAAACGAAGATGGTCTTAAGATACCCCCCCAAAAGGAATATGTTTGCCTTGTTTGTCTATGCGCCCGAAGCCGCGTAAAGAAACAAGGAGTTGCCAGCTAAATGATAGCGACCTGTGGGATGAAGGTCACCTTTACTTTTCTTCTGATCACATGGAGATACGGCAGGTGAGAAAAATGTGCAAAGGACGTTTTGGCGCTAATCTGCGAGTTCATGATGGCACACCGACACTTCCAAACAATCACTCAGAGGATCATGTGCATGGGATTAACAATTTCTGGCCATTTGAACTAGTGTTGCCAACTCTTATCAGGGAAAATGTAGATATTGCATGCTCTAAAAGTCTCTAGAAGACGCCAAATTACGTCATATGCTAACCTGTCATGATTATTTGCGTGTTATATGAATAAGAAAGATTTTCGAGTTTTATCAAATTGTAATAGAATAGGTTAGAACTTCCTTTTTTAAAAAATTTTTTTTATAAAGAAGAATTCTTTGGTCATGGTACCACTAAGATCTATTTTCATATTTATAAAATACTATCATTTCTATCCAAAAAGCAAAGAAAAATGCAAGGGTTTGGGAAATAGATGCAAAGGAAACAATTACAGATGAAATAACACGCGTTTAATGAATATCACCAAGAAGAGAGTTTAAAATGAAAAGAAGTGAGACACATGGAACAGGTAAATATTAGTGATCAGTGATTGGTCATCAGTGATTGGTCATTGGGAACAATGTGATCCGTGATTGGTTGTTGGGAACAATGGTGATCAGTGATTGGTCATTGGGAATAATGGTGATCAGTGATTCGCTGTTCAGACAATGGTAATCAGTGACTGGCTAATGGAAACAATGGTGAGCAATGATTAATCATTGGTAACAATGATCGGTGATTTGTCATTAGGAGCAATGGTGATCAGTGATTGGTCATTGGGAACAATGGTGATTGGCTTTTGGGAATAATGGCTCCTACAAAAGCAGCTCAGTCAGGCCTTAAACCCTGGTGAACTTGCTCTTTTAACTCATATAACCAGTAGTTGTGATGTGAGCTGGAGAGCCACTTGATTTGTCTCTAGACTCCTTTTAAAAAAATAAGTCTAAAAACTCAAAAAGTTACTAAGTTGGCAGCACTGATCTGATCCACTGTTTAGATTAGATTTGAATAAAATAATATATTACAGCTACTACATGCAAATGTATTCACATTCATTCATTTGGAAGATGTTTTTATCCAGAGATGAGAAGTGTAGATGACGATAAATGCCCCAACACTGGTGGTTTAGCAGTTCTAGGATTTGACAACACAACCTTTTGGTTATTAGCCCAAAGTCTTAACCACTGAGCCATCACTTCCCCTCATGTGATTAACATATTCATCCCTTCAACTCATAACCAAGTTATACACGATAAAGCAACTGGGACTAATAGGCTGCTTTCTAAAATAACCCAGCAGCAGAATATCGTATGACTGAAGATGAATATGATATACTGTGTTGGCACAGCTGTCACAAGACTGAGAATCAAATGTTAGCACATGCCTTACATATCCCAGATTGCAGGATTTTTTTTACTGTGGCCAGTCCCCTTTGAGATATGGACAGGTGACTGCATCAGCTTATGTCATAAATATAATGTCAAAGAAGTATCCTAAATCAAATAATAAAAAAAAAGTCCACCCCAAATGCTTTGTTTGCTATTTAGGGCTAGAAAACAAGTGGCAAGCTATGGCCATATATGTTGGACAAATGTTATTGGCCATATGCTAACATCACACATTCTCTACATGACCAGTTGTTAATTGTGAGAATCGTGAGTGAATGTTACTCATACTGCTTAGGCATAGCTAAGGAATAATAGAAGTTCAAGCACAGGTGAAGGTCTTAGCATGTAATAAAAAGGTTTGTCATCTAAAACATGCTTCTTAAGTTTTAACATTCAGTATCTTGGTGTCATTTTATATTTATGAACGGTTACAGAAATGTCAATCTATAGTCATGTGTACTCTGTTAATCTTTGAAAGAAAAGCATTCACAATGGTAACATGTCATATTAAGATTCTCTTAACTAATATTATTTACACTCTTACAAAACGGTTCTTAAATGATTCTTTGAATAGTTAAGTCTTTTTTATTTACCTTCATGAAAGTGTTCTAGCATGGGACCCTATTTGACAGGGAAGCACATTGTTCTAAGTTACAACATGGAACCATTAAAGGTTTGCTCAGAGGGACTACTGAAGAACCTTTAACAGAGTGTACAACATTTATTAACACTAACAAACCATCAACTTCAGCATCAATGCACCATAAGTCAAATTAACACTTGTATTATGAGTTTAAAAAAGAGACCATATAAGCCAAATAATAAAAAATTAAGCTATATCATACAAGAGGGACTGCTATTATTATTCAGACTGTACTGAATATTAGCACGGCTGTGATTCGGTCGGTCGAGTGCCAAAGATAATCACAGCCATGCTGATTTTCAGTACAACAGCATCTTGAGTGTGATACTGCTCTTACACAACAGTTCTTTAAACAGGAAATTAATATTGCGTAAGTGACATTTTGGACACAATATGGACAAATATTCTGTTTGTTTTTGCCCAGAGAGTGGAAATTGATCCAGAATAAGGCACACTCACTTTATAGCAAGTTGGCTAGCTTGCTAGCTTTGTACATACCTGTTAAAGGAGCTTGCGGAGCTTCTTCCTTTTCATCTTTTCCTGATGAGCTTCATATTTTAAGTCAAAAGTTTTTTTTCCTGAAAAGTATCATTTGCCATGTCACTAACACTAGAATTCATCTACGAATCTGAGACCTGAGTTTATTTGATTATCAGTATTTGCTTAAATATCATTTTAATTTGTTCATTGACAATTAACACTCTCTTAATCATGGATGGAGTTAGTATAAGTGCATTTACGTAGTTATCATTTAAACAAAAACGTATCAATCCAAATGTTAATTTACTTTGCTAAGATGACAATTAATTAAGGTTGACTTTATGTAACTAACAAATAATGTTAATTAATTGTAAAGAATTCCTGAAGAAGTTTATTAAACAGTATAAACCACTAGGCTTGTCTCCTGAAATTCCTTTAAATACAAGCCACTTAAAAAGACCTCTGGTAATAATCCAGTGCTACCTAGAAGCAAATAAAACTGCTGAACACTGGCACTATGTGTGGCAGACAGTCATGTGACAAATGTGTGAAATGTTCACACACACACACACACACACACACACACACACACACACACACACACACACACACACACACACACACACA
>JAQQZR010000018.1:13192673-13203018 GCA_030068235.1 Notoglanidium macrostoma
AAAGGAAGAAACCTTGAGAGGAACCAGACTCAAAAGGGATCCTATCCTCATTTGGGTCACACTGTATAGTGCAATTATGGTAAGGGTTAGGGTTCAGAAAATATTCTAGATAAGGGTTTGGGTTAGGGGTTTAGTTCTGATGGTTAAGGTTGGGTAAGGGGTTAGGGAATGCATTATGTCAATGAGTGTCCTCACAAAGATAGATGTACAAGTATGTGTGTGTGTGTGTGTGTGTGTATGTGTATGGGTGTATGAGGGGTGAATTGGATGTGAAGGGCTCCTAGATTCTTGTAAAGGCCAGAGGACACTCGAGCAGTACCTGACTGGATGCCAACCCACAAGCTTCAGTTTTACCTTTCTGTCTGGGCCTTGGGACGCTCCTCATCATACCTAAGGAAAGTAAGGAACACACATAATTACTGCACTGACACACGCCTTTTACACTGTACTTTTCAACTGTCTAGGATGCTTGACACTACAAATTAACGTTATTTAGTGAAACCTGAGAATATTAACAGTCTGGGTTTCATTTCTCAACAGCAATGTTACTTTGTGTCTTTCCAAATGATGAAAAAAACATTTCAAATGGATTATTGTAATAATATTCATAGATTTATAGTCAGTTTGCACAGAATGATTGTAGAATATATTACAACTGTGTGATTTAACTATGTTTTTAAAATCTCTCTTTGGGTAAACTGCAATTTTTAACCAAAAATGAACCACAGAATGTGACACAAATAACAAATCATTATTATTAAAGCACTGACTAAAAGCTGCTGGGATTTGGAATTTCAGCAGGATACTAGATTCACTATTAGCCATGTTTTTCATTCTGTTTTTAAAGTTATTCACAAAGGACGTATTTGAGGACCATGGTCTCGTATTTGTAAATTCAAACCAATTTGAATAAGGTTAAGGTTAAGCTTTTAGGATAGGATAAGAACTTCATCATATGAAATCAAACAAAATTCAACCTCATCACTGTCGTTCTTCTAAATTAAATCAGAATTCTCATGAAATTTGGTTGATTTGATTGATTTTGGAAAGGTCACTTTTCAGTGGTTCTCTTAACCATAGTTTTTTTTTTGGTATTTCTAAAATTTATGCTGCTATTTTATCATGTCATTGCCCAAATACCTCACATATGTCTACACAAGTCTGTAGGATTATATTAAATATTACCATGTCAATGTTTTGGGGTCCAAGCACCAAGAGTATAAAGGACCCTCTTGTTTCTGTTCATAAAGCTTTGAGGTTAAAACTTTTTTGAAGTGCCTGGCAGATTGTAGTCATCAGGTTTTGGCAAATGTTTGGATCCAGGCATTTTTTTTTTATTTATGTGCAGGCAGATTCATATACAGACACATGGGTCTCCCTTACGCCACATCCATTAACCCCAACAGGAAGTCGACTATTTTGAATGTTGTGCATTTTGAGAAGTATCAACTTCTCCTAGGGAGTTCATTAGGTTTAAACCAAATTTGGTTGTCCTTGCTGCTAAATTTATTTTGGAAGCTCCAAACTGTGTTGAAAAGTCATGGCAAGGCAAGTAACATGTCAACTAGCATGTCGCATTGTGCAAACAGGAAGTGTACATCATACCATGTGGCTCAAACATCACATTTACATTACATACACATGCTAGTCACATTCACATACCTATGCTGATTCGTTATTATTGCACAACTAACTGGCAACAGGAAGTGAGCCTTATAATCCTCTCCTTCTATTTGAATCACTAGATTCAAAACAAATTTGGTCAGCATGATGTGAAGCTATCCATACATTGTTGTCATTTTATTTGATATTAGTTTTCTTCTACTTAGTGCAGCATCCTTGAGAATGTGCAAACTGAGAATTTCACTGCGCGAGAAAGCTTACATACATAAGTTCATGAAGCTTCAGTTTTAGTGTTCTGCCAGCCTTTTTCAACTTTTGATTGTCTCAGAAGCTCCACCTGCTGATGATAAATACTCACTGCAGCACACACTCAGGGATCTGCACATGCTCCATAGGGACGATTTGAGCCAGCTCCTCCAGACTCTGCACATAGCGAACCTTATCCAGGAACTTCACACTGGCAAGAGAGCAGAGTTTGATTCTTAACAAAGACATGACTAAGGTAAAGATACAAAGACGAATGATATGATTTGATCAAAGAAATGCTCTCACCTAATGAAAGGGCGTGAGATGGCCAGCACTGTGCGAATGAACCAGGACGGGTGTGCAATAATCAGACATTTGAGATTCTTCCTTAACCTTAAAATAATGGAATAGAACAGCAGGTCCATAGAACAACACGTGATGATAAAACAAGCTGTACTGAATCTAGAAGCATGGATATTGGTCATGAAGTCACTTTACATCAATACCTTCTGTCAATCATCTGGTAGCATCGCTTCAGCCAGCTGATGCCAGGCATCCTCCTGCGTGGAGTTGCTCCATTCAGGTATATGATCATATAATCCTCAGCTACGAGTAACTCCAAACTGCTGATCACATACCTACAAACAACAGACTCATGGGAATATTCAAACCCACCCAAAACCACCAAACTATCACCTATCTACCACCGTAACTCTTCCTAATGTGAAACTACAAACCTAGCACAAAGTTAAGAGTTTAATTCATTTATTTGACTGAGTTTAAATCAAGCTACACCTTATTTCACCTCACAAACACATTCTTTCATTCTAGATGTTTTTTCCCTGGACGTGTTTAAGCACGGGCTTACAGGAAGAGGTTCTCCATGATGTAATGGTAGTCGGCACAGCCGCTATCCGGGAGGTAGCAGGCTGCAAACACAATGATGGCATTCAGGCCTTCTCCATAATAACCTGCAGGAAGCAGAATATTCGGTTCTGTGTTTTGGATAACCTGATCAAATGTGACATTAATACAAATTTGTGTAAAAAGAGTGGATGCAACGTGCTTGGAATACAGCATTTGTGCAGCCAGCAACATTGCAAACTCAAAAATCAATGTTGAATCATTTAGAGGAGGGCAGTACTGCAGAGCAAACACCCTGCTGCTCGCCCAAGGGTAATTGTAAGTATGTAAATAAAAACAAAAATGTAAAAATAACAAATCTGCCACGGGGGAATGGCACTGAGGACCCCCGAATCCCCCTGCGCCTCCAGATTTGGTCCCCCCCAGTGTTGACTCCATGGCTACGGCCTTGCCTTAAAACTTATTTCCTTCAAGTCATGTGTATTTATGCCAACAGGGGTAACATTCTCTAATCTGGCTCTTTAGCATTAGACTTATAGCATTAGATACTTAAGATCTAAAGGGTGTGACATCATGACTACTCATCCGCTCTCAGAAAAAAAAGGGTATTTAATTGCTTAATTATACCATTCCTTGTTGCTGGGGTGGTACCCTCAAGCATACAGCTTTTGTACCTTTGTGAATCTTTGACTTAGATACATCATGCAGTGTAACTTTACTCCCAAACAAATTAAAATCAATCAAAAGTACCCTTTTTTCCTGAGAGTGTTGTCATCCTAACACTGCTAACACAGAATTGCTATTTATATTTATTACTATTTCATTCATGCATTTTCAGGGTGAACATGAATGTTGGACTGACCTCCGTGAGTGACCACACGCAGGTATGGTCTGATGACCTGCATGTCTATCCGATGCTCCTGGTCTCCAATGATCACAGTCCTCCAAAGACGAGCAGTCCCATCTCCCTCCTCGCCCCCCTGACCTGAGCCATCACCCGGCCCCACTTTAGCTCGCGCCACAAGAGCGTCATCTGTAGGAAAGGGGTTATGGATTGAATGAAAATGTAATATTAGGTGTGATATAGGAAGTCAAGTTTGCAAGAGCATGAAAAAAAATTGATTAAGGATACATGGTTACAATAACACTGTTTCAATGATATAAAATGATTTTAAGGTAACCAGTTTAAACCAGGTTGCAGCTGGAACACGACCAGCTTCAGAATAACCTTTGACTTCCGACCTCATACAGACCTTCCCACTCCAACTCATTGCCGCTGGTGATGAACTCTAAAGAGTCTGTTTCGTCTGGCGTGTCCATGTCTTCTACATTAATGTCCAGGTCGTCTGGAGTGTCCAGGATGTCGTCGGACAGGAGGGACCCTTCGCTCCGGTCCAAGGACAGATTTATGTCTGGAGCTACGAGTGTCCTCCGTTTACTCTGAGCTACTGAGTCTCCATGACGTCCATGCAGAGAGCCAGGGGGAGCTGAGACATGGAGACAGGGAACCCACTCATGAACTCATTTTATTCATTCAAAAACAGTAAAGCCTTGCATACTAGTCTATTTGCATGCTTATGTAGCTGCATGCTAACCTACATTATATATGTGCAGCCTAGCCTAGATGCATCTGTATACTAACCTTCTTGCACACTAGCCACCTTGCATACTTGCATACTAAGCTACATTATAAATTTTCATGCTCTCTTACTTGTATAACTAATTGCATACTATGATACTTGAATACAAGCATCCTAGCTTGCTTGCATAATTGAATACAATTCAGGATACACCATTGGAAGATTTTAATGCTACGTACACGTGCGATTGTCAGTAAGGCCATCGAGGTCTCCATCCTCCGGCAGAGGCCTGGACAGAGACAATATGAAGATTCAGGGAACAAGATCTTTTTAGAGAACTACAAGCACATGGCATCGATTTTAATATATTAGTTACGCTTTTTTCCACTGTGCAATTCACATTCACATAATGGTTTTGGCACAGTAGACATTTCCTAAAGAATTTACTCCCTGTGGAAGGAAAACACGTCATTAGCGTATCACCCGTAGGCACATTGTTGCAGAGCGCTTGTGTATCGAGGAGTGGCGATGTGTTCAGCTTTGTCAGCTTGCACAATAGAAGAGCAGACAGCTTAAGGCTCGCTGGCAGTTTTAATTGTAGCTGCTGTCTCTGGTGACATGCGTTCTGACTGTCTCTCTGTAATTAGTGCTGGTTAACCACTGTAATATCACACTGTTTAATGATAAGAGACCAGGGTGGCTTGTTGTAGAGACCGAAAAAAGTCAGATCAGAGAATTGCCCTGTGTGTGTTCTCTACTAGGCTGTGATAATACTTCACTAGACTCATATGTCTTAAAATGTCTTTATGGATATACAATTCTCTGACATTCTATACTGTATGTATTATTTCACATTTATAGTTTACTGGACACTTTAGTATTAACACCTGTTCATTCATGAAATTATCGAATCAGCCAATCACTGGGCAGCAGCACAATGTGTAAAATCATGCTGATACAGGTCAGGCGTCCGTTAATGTTCATTCGCTGGTTGTTGTTGCCGGACAAACTGGTTTGATTATTTCAGAAAGTCCTGGGACTTTCACACCCAACGGTCTCTAGCGATTACACGGAATGGTGGGGAAAACAAAAAATAATAAGGAAGCGGCAATTCTGCACACAGAAACACCTTGTTGATGACAGAGGTCAGAGGAGAATATGCAGACTAGTTTCAGCTGACAGAAAGACTACAGTAACTTCAATAAGCACTCATTATTTACATGGAGAGCAGAAAAGCATCTCAGAACATGACACGCTAAGTCTTAAGGCGAAAGGGCTACAAGAGCACAGGGTGCCTTTTATTCAGCCAAGAACTGGAATCTCAGGCTACACTGGTACAGGTTCTGGACAGCTGAAGATGTCCTTTTTTCTAGTCTGTACTATACTGTAATTTCAAACTTGCATACTAGAATAATTCTGTGGTCTATGGGTTGAATTTAAAATTTCTGAACAGTGAGGTTAAATTTGCTCAGTAAAAATTAAAAAAAGGAGTTATTATTTCCAAATAACACCCAGAAAGCATGGGGTTTAAACAAATGTCATCTACACAGATGACAAAACATCTCCAGGTAGTGAGTGGAAATACAGACTACCTGTTTGCTTGTTTACTTGTTTATGTAACCATGGATAATTTTAGAAATTAAAAAAAAATCTGTCTGGATCACTATTTTAGGCCTCAAAAAAGTGGATATCTGGTCTTCCTTTGTAATACTGTTTTCAAGCATCTTGAACCCCACTACTGACTGTAAAGGATTATCTGAAGCTAAATAAGGTCACAAAATGTTAATAGGAACAAATAATTTCTGAGATTATTACAGTAAAGTTAAAAGTTGCTTGATTGGTTGTATTAAGATTTGTCAAGAAAGCACTGAGCCACTTACCGTGGGAAATCTTCATCCTGCCACTCATCCTTCACCTCCAGGTTTTCCATGCGGAGAGTAGCTTCTGTCGTACCCATCCTCCTGTGCAGGCAAGAAAACCACTAATTCATCAATGTTCCACAAAAGCTCTTCATCATATAACTAGACACACACCCAGACACTCAGACCTCCGTCAAGGACAATAGTGGATTCTTCAATGATATGCAAATCTGCAACCCCTTTATATGTCTGGATATATTTTCAATACATGCATCATATTTCTACATTGGCTGTGTTTTGTCACTAGTGAACTTTACTGCCATCTACTGAATTGCAAGATGTATAGCAATCCATAGTGTCCTGCTTACAGTCAGAAAAACAGACAAACAACAAACCGCACCACAACATAACTTAAGGTAACAAAAGTTATTCATTACGGTTTAAATCTGGTTCAAGGCATTTACACCTAAATTACACAAATACTTTAGTTGCCTTTATTTAGATATTCGTCCATAATAGCAATTAAAATCAAGTTATATTCATGATACGACAGCAATGTTCGATTTTTGATTTCTGATTGGCCAGAAAGTGTTTAAATGATACAATTTCATTAACAGTAGTTCTGGCTGTAAGGCAAATCACAGGTTTATATTAATGCACTCATTCTTACTTTACACTACTTTATTGTTACTATAGCAACAGCTCATTCACAGGAGCTTGTATGGCAGATGGATAAAAAAAAAATCCTGTGTTATTTAACATATTAAATATTGATAAGGTGAAGCTTTCTCTAAGTGCTTTGTTGCAATCAGGGAAAGTCTTCAGGACAGAGGATATGCCTGGTTCCCTTAACACGACAAGCTGCGTTTTATTTATTATGAACTACAAGAGTGTGAAAAAAAGAGTCTGGTGAGGGAACGACTATTGATACCCGCTACATTGAAAATGATAACACAAACTAACATGTTTTGTGGATGTTATAACAACATTAAATTTGACTGTAAATGGATAAAAAGTATGTTTTTTTAATTAATAATTTACAAAATGGAATCATTGGTAAATTATCAGGTTTAAGGTAGTAACAGTAACTCTGATTCTTATCGCATCACGTCACCACCTTGTCATTGATTATTGATTATTAACTCCTAATATAACCAACTGGCCCCATTTTATGCAAACTGTGTTTTTCCATATTTTCAGATAAGCTTAAATCTACATAGTCACACTGTACTAGATCAAGGTACTCCGACATGAATTAGACAGTGATTCATGACTAAAAATTCTCACTTTATTCCTGTAAAAACTTCCCAAAGCTTATTGTTTTTTCTTCTATTATATGAATCCGTAATATCTCTGCTACAGTATTGTTGTTAGTTTGACATTCATAAAATTGTTTGAATGTTGCTCCCTATACAGTTGGTCTACAGATGGAAAGTAGAGCTAAGAATAATATCAGTGTAAGAGTGAGTCATGGTTGACGTGCAAAACGGGTCAGCTGTGTGCGAGAAAAGGAATAATGAATAAAACTTGATGGCATCTTAAATAAAATCACTCAGCCAACATCATGATCATATTCACATTTTTGGAATGTAACAAAACTAAGCAACAGATGACCTTGAAACAGGAAACAACTGGGTTTTTGCATCAATACTGTAACTATATACTATATAACTATAATACTATATCTTTAAAAGTATTCCTCATTTTATCCTGTTTAAAATCGCTTTCTCCTGGTCAGGGTGGTTATGGATCTAGAACATGTCCTGAGCACTGAGCGTGAGGTTGTGGATGCTCTCCCCGTGTCTGTGGGAGTTTCCTCCGGGTTCCTCTCAGCATCCAAAAAAACCAATATGGTGACCCCTCGATGTGAGAACGCGTGTGTGTGCATGTAGCTCTATAATGAACAGACATCCCATCCAAAGCGTATTCCTTGACTCATGAGTCAAGAGTTCCTGGGATAGGCTCCAGCGCCACCATGACCTTACCACGAGAAAGCCCTTACTGAATATAACACAGGATAATGGATCCTTTTCCATGGCGTTCTCCATTGCTGCGTTCTGCTTAGTCTCCAAACTAATGACATGCCCAATGATGTCATCACGGTTCACACTGGAAAAACCAGCTATCTTTTGTTTCCAGATGGGAACCAACTTTTCAGGTTCTAAACCAATTAATTTTTTTTGCAATGCTCCCAAAGGTTTCAAATTTGATGCGCGGACCAGATCGGAACCTGTTCCCAGTTGGTGGAAATGCGATATGAATGAATGCAGAATTTTACTTCGGTTAAAGAAAAAGTTCATTTCCAGGGCTGAATTAATGAATGAACACTTCCGGTGAATTACTTCTATATAGGGTTTATTTCAGTCTATCTGGACTTAGTGTAAACACTGCACTGGGAAGTTTCTGATGTGTGTGAAGAAGAAGAAGACTGAAATGCAACATGCTGCTCATCATCAAGGAGATTAGTAAGTGTGGAGTGACATCATGTCAGCAGTGTGTTCATGAATCTGCTGTGCTCATGAATGATGGCCCAAACATGAACGTGTGCACGTGTGCAGCAGTGCCGGGGTTAACGTTACTCCTCCTCCTGTCACACTGTCTCTCACACATGCTATTAATAGGCCATGAGTTCATGTCATAATTCTAATGTTGTTCTTGAGAACCAAATTGAACTGAGCTCTCTAGTGGAGGATGCATCAAAAAATAGAAAATGAAACTGATTAGTTGCATTAAATGTGAACGGGATGTATTCACAGATGAAGTGAGACACAGGGGACACACACACAAACACAAACTGTCCAATTTGCAGACAAACACTTCCAAATACACACATACCTGCACGAAGGATACTCACACCAGAAATCCGCCTCTCTCTGTGTGTTCTCTGTTCTCCTGTTGTTCCGTGTGTGCGTGTGTGTGTGTTTGTGTATGTGTGTGTGTGTGTGTGTGTTCCCTTGCTCAGGCCTGGACTTGTTTTTTTGTCATGCTTAAATCCATAACGCTCCACTTGTGTAGGATGAGGAAGTCACATGCGCTATCTCTCTTCCTTTTTCCTTCTCTCTCTCCTGCGCTGGACAGACACACTGGAGCAGCTAGATTTCGGGTGGGTGTGTGTCTGGGTGCAAAGACCAGTGCCGTGTCTGTACTGTCTGCTTCCTGATGCTCTCCTCTAGTCAGCGTCCACACATTGCTTTCTTCATCCAGAAGAGGTGACTCCAGATGTTCTTTGCCTGCTGTGTCTCCTGAAGCATGGCTCTGCGTCCAGCCGCTTCATCTCCACAAGGGATTGTGCTTAACTTGTCAGTGTTAATACAGTCACAGTTCCTCTGCACCGGCAACCACCAAGCGCTGATGTGATGATTACGTAATCTCACCTGGGTCCTCCGCTCTGTCTCCTCCCTCTGTGATTTGCTCTCTCACTGCATAACGAGAAGGAAAAAACTTCACTTTGTAATAACACAGGGTTTATTTTCACAGGCTATGAGAACAGTACCCTGTCTCTGTTTTTGCTCCCAAAGATGGACGGCTCATTTTCACTGTTCCCTAGCAACAACATCAGTCTCTCTCTTTTACTTCTTAACAGCAAACTCCTCCCCCTACTACCCACCCCTTTCTCACTGCACTCATGCGCTCCTGCTCCTCCTTCACACCCTCCTCTCTCTCTCTCACACTCTCTCCAGCTGTCTTGTCTGCATTGCCTTTGTGCCTTTAGAGCTCCGTGATTGGATGAGCCACATTCCCTCCTGCTCAGCTACTGGCTGAGACACTCCGCCTGGAGCATCCAAGCTCAGCTCAGTGATGTCATCAGTTTAGTTCCCATGGTGCATTTATCTTGTAGTTTGCTCCCTCACTGCAGTGGATGAGTAATAGTGTATTGATTCTTACATAGAGTGAATAAAGCAATGGTTTATGGGCCAGAAATACAATTCAGTATAGTTCTGTAAATAATACTTAGCCATTGTGTTGTATCTGTAATAGGACCTGTACTTAAATACCTAAACATGTTCCCATACTTTTTGTCCATTTCTATTTGGGATTTAAAAAAAATATGCATAACATCCATCCATACATTATCTATACCGCTTTATCCGTCAGCGTGGCGGGGAAGCTGGAGCCAATCCCAGCATCTTCAGGCGAGAGGCGGGGTACACCCTGGGCAGGTCGCCAGTCCAC
>JAQQZR010000018.1:13216486-13243101 GCA_030068235.1 Notoglanidium macrostoma
GAATGTAGGTTTATGTTGCACACTTTCTATGGAGTGATGTTATGGAACACTGAACAGCATTAAAAAAAAAACCTCAACATCTTAATACATGTGTGTATTCTTTGTTATAAGAGGGATTAGAGGACATTTTCAGTAGGACGCCATTATCATTTAAACAAAAGATATTTTGAAAGAAAGTTTTGTCAGAGCTTCATTAGCGCCGGCCTCCCTCTGTGTCCAGAGCACTGCTGCCGTTTAGAGCAATTACTTCAGCAGTGAACAACTGTCAATCATTCTTAAAGTGGAAGGATTCCAATTAATAAACCTCTTAAGTCTTTTCCTTTTGCCTCTCTTCTTTCTCGTGTGCCGGAGCCAGAGCGCTTACTGCCGAGACGCCTAGGCCATAAAGATCAGGACCTTTTGGCACTCGGTGGACGGGACGTTTTTTTTGTGATTTGGAGTGTGTTCGGTTGCTATTGTGTCTGCAGCGCATTAACGCTCGTTAACAGTCTGGAAGAGCTGAATAAGGTGCCAGGCGAGAAAAAGAGTTCTGCTTGCTCTCTTCACTGTCATTCGTAAGGCGACAGCTCAGAGGACGAGACGGAGATGTGGAAGGACTAGGGAGGAACAGGTAGGCTTGACAAATTTTCTCATAAAGTAAAATTTGCTAATATGAAGTTAATGGCAGATTTTTAGGAAATGTCCAATAATGACATTGTGGTCTGAATGTTAAATTTGGTTTCGCAAAATGCACTGCTTTTGACATTTTTAACAAACATTTAAAAAAAAAAAAAATAGCTTCCTTGAATCTGGAAATAATAACCACCTGTTGAGAGCAGAAGTTCTCAAAGAAAAGGTTTTTCATTATTATTTTCAGATAGTATAGTTGTAATGATTTCGTAGTTATACAGTAGTAAGAATAAAATGCAAATAAAAACTTCCGAGTAATTCAGTTTTTCAGTAATTTTGACAGTTTTTTATGAGAAACACAAATTTATATGTTGTAAAGCGATATTTAGACTTTTACTTATGTAAGCGCTTGAGATGATGTATCAAATATACTGCGGTACAGAGATGTTTGGAGTGGAAAAAAAGAAAATTATTTAGATTTGCAAAAATGGCACCCGCTGTCCTGAACACTGTGTCCCACTGTGCTCGTGTACCATGTGCCCAGAAAGTAACAAATGAACCAGACACTGTAAACAAAGAAAGAAATATCTGGTTCTCTTTCATAAAAACTGATGAAGCATATAAATATGGAAAGGTCAAAGCTGTCTATTTTCATTAAACTCAGGTTCTGAGAAACACAACGACAGTTAAAATTCTAGAGACAGAGACTATATCTCACCACGGTTCGTGAGATCAGTTATGTCTCAGGTTATACCATGTTGTTAGTTGAACCAGAAGGCAGACGAAGAGTTGCGAAAACGATCGCTCATTGGACTTTTAATGCAATTTTGCTGTGTTTGAGAAGATATTAAGGACCTCAAATAATGGAAACTAATCTGTTCATTTATTAACAATGAAAAGTCATCAAACAAACACTTGTGGTACTTTATTTCCCTCACCTAGCTTTCTCCATAACTTCCAATTTCACCATAACCATTACACGACATTATAATCTTGTTTATCTCTTCCAACAGAAAACCACAGAAGCAAATCTCAGAAGATGGTTTCGTTTTCTATCTGCTAATTACATTCGTCATTTTTTCCAATATTCAACAATTTTCCCTGGACATACACTCCTGCCCTCGAATGCATTTGTCTCTGGATTCCATAAACATGGCAGACGATGGCTACCTCTCGTCAGACACTTACCAGGACCTGGGTAAAGGAGGCGGATCAGCGATGGGCGGCCGCTTGCACAGCATCGACGTCATTCTGGGCTTCAGTAAGGAACAGGACCCTCTGCTCAACCCTGTGGGACCTACCGGGGGCCTTAAAGGAGACGGAGATGTCCTGGTGGAACACGGGAAACAGGTGACCTCTGACCCTTACGCTCACCTGCCCAGCATGTCTGACAACTCCCATCAGGCTGCCTATCACGGTGAGGAGATAATGTTGAATCATGAACATCTCAAATTTGTTTAATACCATATATACAGTGTGCTATGGATGATAAAATGATTCATGTTCATGATGGAGCCTAATGTCAATTTATGTAACATTTATGAAATAGATGATTGTTTCACTGGGAGAGTTCACAACGTTTCACAAGAAAGTTTCTATAAAACATTTCAATTGAGGGAACTTGTGGCACGTAGTGTTTAAATCGCAGATGCTAAAAATGATAGCGTTCATGTAAAGCTAACCTAAAAAACAATATTTCAAAAGATACATTATAAACGCAAACTAACCCAAACAATTATAGTGTCAGTGAAATTAGCTTTTGTTTTAAAACGTATTTGCCTGTATCATTAACCTGCTCTGATCACAATATAATGGACGGTGTGTAAAGTTCCCACAATCTTTTATAGATATAATTTATTTTGTATATTGTATTAATTAGAAAACACACTACATTTTGATAGTGGACCCAATCTTGTCAAACATAAACTTAATCCCTTAAAACAGGGGTATAGATGGCTTATTTAACTTATTTAGTGCAGTTAACTTATTTAATATTTAAGCATTGTTTTTTATTGTTATTCTTTTTAAAGTATATTATTATATAGAATAGGACAACATAGGAAGAAACAACAGAGGAGGTTGTTTTTTTATCTACATGAATTGATTACTACCATAATTAAATAACATATATACATAAAAGAGGTATGAATACAGCGTATTGAACTAAACAGCAAATTAAATAGCTAAACTTTGAAATAGTTGTTTTTCTCAAGATTTCAGCTAATACAACATACCTGCACATTTCTAATAATTCTCATAAAGTCAAATGGAAAGATAATATTAAATGTTAAGATTAGGGATAGTGATGGGTCGAATGTGTACCATTTCTTACAACTTCATATTCATCTGAAATTCCATCACATCACCCTCATATTAAATTCTCATGAGACCAGGTTGGCTTATAGGAGCTAATCAACTAAATTATGCACGGGGAGCATAAATGAGTTCACAGGCCACTAATCACAGAAAGAACCTTATCAAGAATCACACCTGCCACTACCAGAACTGCACACTCACAGCACACTAAAGCAATGATCTGATGATAATCTCGCCTAATTTAATTAGATTGATTTACGCTCAGCTCCTGCTACAACATGTGACTGGCATCACTCTTTATTTGTTTCTTGGAAATAAAAATCTCTACTTTTGCCAAGCAGGTCCTTGTCATGTAGGCAAACAAGCTGAGAGGTTTTAAAGCAGTTGGATTAACAGCCAAGGCCACACGAGCTGTCGCAGGTTTAGCAGGTGACATCTGTTTGCCTGTTCAGGGATTACTGAGAAGAACTACACAGACAGACAAAGAGATGTGAAGGAACTCATGTCTTGTTCAAAAGAGGTTTAGGTTAAAGTCAAAATTATATGATGGTATATTATGGTAAAGGTTTAAGCTATAACTGGGTGTGCTTAAGGGTTCTTGGCTTATTAAAGGGGCTCTTCTGGAACTCTTTCTTATAGAGATGCACTCTCTTGCATTAAGTCCTACATAGAAATCATCACAGAGGTACAAAGCTAGTAACAAAAAAAGAGCTTTTCTTTTTGATAAGGTTACAAAGACTTCTTTAGAACCTTTAGCCATCCGAATAACAATTGAAGAACCCATTTTTCTAAGATTGACAAATAATTGTTTGTTTATTTCAATCTTCTCAACACATGTACTAGTAAACAGATCACTCTGAATAATGATCAGATCTGAGAATAAATCTGATCTGAGAATAAAGAGCAACCCACTGTCTTTTTTATTATTATAGACACAGGACTCTTCTCAAATGATAAATGCGAAGCCGAGGTTGGAGATCTTCACCATCATGGTGTGGAGAGTGACAGGTCTCCCGAACCTCTAGAGGATGACCAACCCAAGAAGAAACACCGTCGCAACCGGACCACCTTCACGACTTACCAACTGCATGAGCTGGAACGAGCTTTTGAGAAATCCCACTACCCTGATGTGTACAGTCGTGAAGAGCTAGCCATGAAGGTCAATCTCCCAGAAGTACGAGTGCAGGTATGATTGAAGTAATGTGTTGAGACAAGCTTCAGTAGTTCTTGTTATAGAACCTTTGTTGAAATTTTTAAAGAGTTCCACTTGAAACCTCAAATCCCGGGGCCTTAAAAAGTTCTGTTTAACAAACTATCCCTTAGTCTTACCTTCACCAAAGTAGATTTTCATGGATTTTTCCTAGGTCTGGTTCCAGAACCGACGTGCAAAATGGCGTCGTCAGGAGAAGATGGACACAGGTAGCATGAAGCTCCATGACTCGCCTATGCTGTCCTTCAACCGGCCGCCCATGCCCTCCAATGTGGGACCAATAAGCAACTCCTTGCCCTTAGACTCCTGGTTATCATCACCCCTCTCCAGTGCCACTCCCATGCACAGCATCCCAGGATTCATGGGTCCATCCCAAAGCCTGCAGCCCACCTACCCAAGCCACCCTGGCTTGCTTAACTCAACTCCAGGCATAGTGCAGGGAATGCAGCCCATGCCTCCACCACCTTACCAGTGTCCACCGGCCTTTAATGACAAGTATCCATTGGAGGACATGGACCGCAGCTCCAGCATTGCAGCTCTGAGAATGAAGGCCAAGGAACACATTCAGTCCATGGACAAAACTTGGCAGCCCATGTGATCTGATGATCGGATTTTGTAAAGATGTGTACACTGTACAGTTTTATAGAACTGTTAGGACTGTGCCTAAGCAACATATATGTTTGGTAATCATGGAATGCAACATGGAAAGTCTTTTGAGGTTTAAACTCCACAAAGCCATGAAGAAGAAAGCAAACAACTTTGTTATCTGTTGCTCATGAAGAAGGACTACCACTGGTTTAGATAGCTATTCAAGGAGGTAACTAAACTTTATGCACTCTACAACCATTGACTTTATAAGAATGATCAAATTCTACAATCAAGCCAGGAATCTCAAAAAGCAAGCATAAGCCTCTACATGTTTCTTCTTTGGTCATTTCCAGCACAGATCAATCATCTATTAATGGTAGCTCAGGGAATCAGGTATTGGGTTTGTTGTGGCAAGTAAACTGGGCAGTAAGGCTGTAATCAAGACTACTATTGTCAAGTCCAAGCCCAGGCCAAGCCCAAGCCAAGATAGAGTCAAGGCGTGGAGACTGAGTCCAAATTAAAGTGAGACCAAGTCAAGATCAAGACCAAAAACCATCAATTCTTTTTTGAAGTCAAGCTTTTACTTCAGCTAGATTCATTTGTAAATTGGGCCTATGATTTGGCATTAGGCTAAACTGCATTTAGCAAGAGCAATGCCCAAGAGTGAGACAAGCCCACGTACAAACGCCAATAAGTTGAACACAAGTCCAAGTCAGAAAAGGTCTTGAGACCAGACTCAAATCCAAGACTGGACTCAAGTCCTACAGCTCTACTGTCAAAACTTACAACATTAACTGCTTTAATGCAAGCTAATGCTTGTCCTTATTTCAAACAGGCTAATGCTTGTCCCTATTTCTGGCAGGTGTACTTTTTGGCTAGGAACTGGTACATGCATGGCTTTGACTATCAAAATTTCCAGGTATCATTATTCCTGTCCAGATTATCACAAACAACACATCGGTTTCAGGATATGATGGACTAACATGTCTTATCTTCAGAAAACCTATGAGACAAAAATTATGATTAATTATGTAAGTTATTTAGTAGAGCATGCACGAGGATAGTTGTCTGGTTTTGAAGATAGACATAAAACCATGACCACTGCTTGAGTTTGTGTCATTTGATTAAAACTGGGCCAGAGAATGACTGATTATTTGAAACTATGGTGCAAGAAAGTGTAAAGTTAATGAGTATTCACTAGCACCCTGGAAAATTTTTAATCATTCATATGTATCCCCAGTGTTGCCTGAGCCTTGCTTTTGTCTGTACAACCACTGATTAAATGGCATTTTTAAGAAATGACCTGTCTACCCCAAGAGCTTGCTGAAGGATATGAGGTCATTAGTCGATTGTGTAGCTGTCATAGCGAATACGTGTACGGATGCGGAAGGAGAGCCGCTCAGTCTGGCATCGCTTCAAACTGTTCATTTATTGCTTTGCATTATTGATCGCTGCTCTTTGTCTAAAACTCTAAAATAAAAAGACAAGATCTGGACTAATAGGCATCCCTTTGGTCGAGGGACTTTACATGCAAGGGTGCCACCAGGGAGGGAGGACATTTTGCTGAAGATATGTCCATAATCTGAATATTTTGCTCAAGTATCAGTTTTTATTCTTAAAGTGTAAATACCTTGGTGCTCCAAATTGATCGGGACAGTGAGTAGGATATAGAAGTGATGTCTAAAACTGCGTACATTAGGCAAAAGAAATTAAGCAAAGATGCTTAAACAGTAGTAGCAAAAGTATGATACCATATTTAATCATCAACTCTAAAGACTGACATACTTTCTATTTTGTAAGGTATTTTATATTGTTTTATAAAATGAATGTAATTAAAAGAATATCATACTCTACGTTTTTGTGCTGACTCGTCTGCATCCACCTGGGTTTTTCTGAACAATGAGGAAGCAAGGAAAAGCCAAAGATTTTGATCTTGTAATCTATGTGATCTTGTGTAATCTTGTGATCTATGTAATAACTGTTTTAACTATTATAACTATTTTATAACTATTTTAGTAACTATTTTATCTTTAGACATGTGACTATTTCGGACTAACCGTCTCAATAAAGATAGTTCAATCCAACTACATGACTTGGGTGATCTTTGCAGAGATATAGAACTGCTTGATTGTATGTTATGAAGAAAGAAGAAAATCAGAAGAAAGTGCTTAAATAACCATCTATGATAAGCATATAATAAGAATGTGATAGTGTCCTCCGCATAAAAGATATCATTTTTCTTAATAATTTAGCCATTAATTTAATAGATTTACTTTAAATTGCTCCTTGTTACATGACTTGAAAGACCTTTTAACCAGTATTGGCATTCAGTCCCTACACTAACTGTAAATGTGATCTTTCACCAGATTTATCAATTTTTCTGTGCTGGAAAAAACCCCATAATATAACATGGAGGGGGTGTTGAAATTGGGACCTTCTTTATTCAATTAAATTGAAAATATATATTTATATAAAATCACTGTGCTTTGTGTAGTTTTAATTGTGTAAAGGCCCACTGTTCATAGTTAGCTATGCGTAACTCCTTCTCCTTCATCATCATGAACTTGAATCATTAGTCCTGGGTGAGTGTGTGTTGACCTGCCCTTGACTCAGACCCAGCTACCCCTGAATCCCCCCACCCTCTCCTCACTGATGCTGGTGGGTTGATGGCTCAGATCCAGGCCGTTAGGGAGATAAGCCTCCGCTCCATCAGCCCTCTCCAGGGGACACAGAAGGGAGGGACAGAGATGTGTGGAAGTAACAATATTCATAAGCTGATGAATGGATGTGGGCTTAAGAGTGTAGCAGGTTGGTCTAAGCTGGGAAAACCCAGCTATTCAATATCCCCGTTTAAAGCTAAATTGTATCACACATATTAAGTTTGCATGAAGTTTTCCGCTTTCATGCTTTGGGCTTAGGGGTTTAAAAGTGCTTGTGTGTAGGTTTTTTAAAAAGCAGTTTACAGAAATTAAATTAAATAATGCTAAATTATATACATTTTAGATATTTTGATCTTTTTCTGGTTTCTGCTTTCTCACATTTTTTGGATTCTTCCAAGTTAATGTTGTTTGCTGGTCGCCTGACCCTTCCCTGTTCTATTGATTTTGCCTCATGTTTTGGATTTCATGATAACATTTATGTATCACTCCCAGTACTTTACTGTATGTACATTATAATAATATGAAAAAAAAAGATACAAGCAGAAAATGCATCCTGATTTAATAATTAATGTGTTGAAGATCATATAAAAAATCCTTATACCACAGAACTAATAAGTTCTCAAAATCTGATCGCTTGTCTGGTCAGAGGAAGTTGATAAATTTTCTATAACAACAAATCCCAGGTTTATATTAATGGGTTCGTTCTCATATATTATCGTTTCTATAGTAACTCATATATAATTTCTAATATACCTCATTAAGGGGGCTTGTAAGGTACTACTAATCTAAAACCATTTACCAATTATGGAATGAGTCTCCAGTGTCAGCGCTTTGTAACAGTCAGTAAATTTTCTGTAGCAAGAGAGGTTTTTTGCCCTTTCCTGTTTTGTTTTTTTTGTAACATGACAAGCTGCTTTTTTTGTCTTAATAACAAAAAAAGAGAGGCTGGTGAGGAACTGACTGCTTATACCTGCTATAAGGTGAGTGTTGACCAAATGGAACTAACCTGGTTTGCAGGATTGCATCTATAAATGCATCTATAAGCTGATTTAAAGAATCATGACATGCTGTTATTTGATTAATAAAAACGTAACCATTGGCAAATTGCTGTGGTATAAGAAGAATAAAACACTTAAAATAATCAACAGCAGGTGGTATAAAGTGTTCTGTTCCTTGTAATACACCAACCATTTCTTATAGCCACAAGGACAATGGGTGAAACTCAGACTCATCACAGCAAGATATATGACTCCTCTCATGAAGCTTCTTACTGAGGTGAGACCCGAGTAAACAAGATGGTGTCAGTAAGACAGCTTGTGATGTAGAACAGACAACAGTACATAATGGTGGGGTGTAAACCAGCCAGAGCTTTAAGCTACTAAGTAAAGATTTGACTGATTGAATGGAAATTAGGAAACAATACCATGTTAAATCATACAAAAAGAGTGTGCATCTCTAACAACAAGCAGTAAACAGTTCACTATTCTAACAGGGTCCAGGACACACTCGCATTTTTTGCACTTTACAATTTTTTTCATAAATTATAAAATATAGCTACATTTTTATTTTCTCACCCAGAAAAGTCTCATCCAATTCCTAAGCCTTGAAGTTTTGGAGTTTTTTCCCCTAAGTTTTGGAAGCACTGAAAAACACTAAGCTTTCTCTTTTTTTCTCATTCAGATGGTGGTCTGATTAGAATGAATAGCTTGTGTGTGTTGTTTTGATGTTTGTGCGCAGCCTGTGATTAACTCGCTGATTAGGAGGACATGTTTTATGGTGGCAATAATACAGGCACGAAGCGGAATTAATTAGGTTTGATTTCTTCTGTATGTGACGTCAAGGGCCATCATTCTTGGGTGATGGAAAGGTTTCTTTCTTTTTGTTTGTTTTGCTTTTTAATATCTGTTTTTTTAATAGATATATTTCAGACGTGCATTTGTAGAATGACAGTTGTTGTAATTATGTTGTTTAAGAAGTCAGTACAAAATCTGCTAACATGAAGTAAATTTTATGACGTAGGAAAATCGTTTCTTGACTTTGTTATTTGTCATGAGCAATATTGTTTTTTGGGTTTTTTTGGAAGGAAATGCACTGAAAGTGACGTAAAGGCGACCTCTAGGGATGAACTGCAGGGACAGCAGCTACTTTGTGCAACTCTGAGGTCATTGGGAAACAATTCATTAGACACAGGCTTAGTCCAGCTTTAATTAACTATATCAGAATTCCAGTGGGTCAAAGGTTTACACCAAGTTGTCTCTTTATACAGTCTCTAAAGTATCTTTTTAAGCACTTCGTTAGGCAGTGAGTTAACTTGTAAACTATAGTGGGGTAGTAGTAGCAGCCTTCTCATGACTAAAACCAGGTCAACTAGCAAACTAGCTACTCTATGTGTAGCCAATGTAGGCTATACTAGCGAGTGGTAACTAGCTGATAGACTTCTATTAGCCACTTTAGAAATAAAATATGTGGCTCTGGATTTTATGTGTGATTAAGTGGAAGACTTAGTCTTGTTGAAACTGAACCATTAACCAAGAAACATTACAAGATTATTATCAACCCACCCGGTCTCATCACTCTTGTTCCTTTTCCAACTTTCTCATCCGTTCATTAGGACTGGCTTTACCAAAGCTTTGTACAATCTGATTTTGGGACATTTGCATATTGCACTGATCTTCCAGATCTTCTTCAGTTTCTTGAATGCCCTTCTCACCATTATTATGCTGTTATTATGCTGTCTTCTCTCCCTTCTCCTTACTTAGAAACTGTAGCACCTGAATAAACAAACTTGTCCACATCTTCTATTTCCTGTCTGTTCACTGTTACTGTTTCTTAATTTTTTGAATTCACTCATAGAAGTTTACTTTTCGCAACTCTGACTTTCATTCGTATGTGTTTGGCATGCATATTCTCGCTGTCAGTCTTCATCGACATGTGCTGTTTGATTGATGGTGTCAGGGTAATGTCAATTGCAAATTCCAGATCTTCCAGTTTTGTAGCAAGTTTCCATTTGATTCCAATGTTACCCTCTCATATCTTCGGTCTCACAAGCCAATCTACAAGCAAGAGCAATGACCTCATATGTTGCAGCCTTGTGTTTAACTCCTGTTTTGACATTGAAGCACTCTGTTGTACTTACTTTGTTCATTACAGAACATTCGAAGTAGTTATAAAGTGCTTTCACTATCTTGATCATTTATAGCTTAGGCTGTCCCTATGGATGGAGTGGAATGCTTTCTTGAAGTCAATGAAATTCACATATAATAGAGACTGCCACTCTACTGACTGTCTGATAATGTTTCTTAATATGAAGATCTGTTCAGTGGTGCTCCTGCCTCATCTGCATCCCGCCTGTTCTTTCCTAAGTTTCAAATCCACTCCTCTGTGTGTTGTCAGCCACAATTCTTTCCATTACCTTGTTTACTCCAGATAGAAGTGTAATTCCCTACCAAATATCGCAATTAATAAAAGAAAGTTTTACGATCAGACCTTTGTCCACTTTTCAGGTGTTTTTTCCTCTTCCCACACTACACTGATGACCTCATGGATATTCATAGTTGCCCAATCAATGTCAGCTTTCGGTAATTCTACTGGTATTTGGTTGATGCCTGCTGCTTTCCGGTCTTCAGATTTTTGATCACTTCCTTCCCTTCAAATTTGCTTCATCAGGATGTATCTATATTTTTCCATTTGCGCTGGTAGTTTGATGTCTGCTGTTTAACTGGATCACTGGGTCTGAACTCTTTGGACAAAATGATCAGCAATTCATATTGAGAAAAAAAGGGTGAGGCTTTTAATCCAAAGAACACCATCCCGGCCGTGAATCATGGGGGTGGCAGCAGCATCTTGTGGAGGTGTTTTGCTGGAAATGGGGCTGGAAAACGTCAGGAAATAGACGACATCATGAGGAAGTAGGATTATTTCGAAATACTTCAAAGACATCAGCTTGAAATTTAACAATTGGTCACTGCTGGGTCTACCAGCAGGAAAATTATCCTAAGCATACATTAAAAATGGTAACAAAATGTGAAAGTACTGGAGTGGCCATTACTAAGCTCTGAATCCTGTAGGAAATTTGTGGACCGAACTAAAAAAAGAGTTACACTAGGTGTATGTACATGTTGAGCCTCTTCTGTAATATGAACTGTCAATGGGAAAGCTCACAGGTGCTTCCCAGCCGCCCTCCTGGATTTCGCTGGCAGGGATCGTTTTGGTGGTTTTCCTTTTAGTAAACACTTTAATAGGATCAATTAAATAAACAATCAGATTGTTTCTCAGCCCTGTTGACAAATCCAGCTTAGTCTGACCAGCTACCAACTGCCAAAACACAGGCCCAGCTGGTCAAACTGGTAGATCATCTTTACAAGCTGGAAATTGTTGGTTAAAAAAAAAAAGAAACTGTTTCTGAAGTACTAAAGCGAATTGGATATTGTAGACAAGTTACTTTTAAGAAAACAACATAACAGTAAGGCGACATTTAGAATACTTTTTATGTGTATGAAAATAAAAAGAAATTGCTCCGAATTGCGACACGGCGCTTTAAGATAAATCATACTATTTTATTAGTATTTTGTACGATTGATTAAAAAAGACTTCCAGGGACACAAAAAAATTCAAATTGATGCCTTGCAAGTAGCTAAAAAAAACTCGACATATGTCAAGAGCTATTTAGGATTGAAATGTTAATGGTGCTGAAAATTACACTCCTGACATGACAATGAGGTGTGTAGAAGAATGTGGCACGACAAAGTTTGTTTCATGCTGACAGTCTGTACAAGGCTACCATGCACCAGTGAAAAACATAGAAAGATAGAAGGTAAGACATTATAACTGAAAGTAAGTATGAATTTTATTGCCAGAAAATGTATTATTTTTTTAATTTTCACCCATGTTTCAGTATTTACATGTCATTACAGTATTTACGTGTCAGATATTAGTCATTTAAACAGACAGTCATTGTTCTGTCTCCACAGAAGATTGCCTAGAATAAAAGTTTTCAGAAACTGCACGTCTTAAAAAAAATGAAACATCAGAACAGCGCCACAAAGACATAGTTGCCAAAAATATAAAATAGTTTGAATATATTAAAAATATTACACCCGTTATTAGCCAAATGTTCTTCAGTTTAGCATTGGTGGTTCAGTGGTAGAATTCTCGCCTGCCACGCGGGAGGCCCGGGTTCGATTCCCGGCCAATGCAACGCTTTCCTTTTCATTGTCTGAATATGTCATTTCATCAATAAAAAAGTTACAAACATAATTCTTTTTTTTTTTTGTTGCTTTACTCATTTTATCATTCTGCTTGTTGCAGTAATTGAAATGCGAAAGAATAATTGAATAACTGACTAATTAGCTAGCTAACTAGTGACGTGTTACTCTACAAGCTCGTTATAACTAGCTATAACAACAGTAACTTGTTCACTTTAATGATAGTCAGCACTCAGGTGATCATGTATTTTCCCTTCTGTCGCATCCCACTCCCACAAAAATACTCCTGTACCATCGCAATCATACCATACCTGTACCATATTAGCAATGCCTGTTTACATATAAAAACTGACCTATTGTGGTAATGATTCCTGTCCCACCCACTCATGTTGACTTTTTTCTGACTTTTTTCTCATCCCACAGGAATTCCACAGGTAGCTTGTGACCCACAGGATTCTCGAAAAAGCACTATTAGCACTGTCAACAACTGGGGCCTTTCTGTGTGGAGTTTGGATGTTGTCTCCTGGGTCCAAAGGTCAACAGGCGTCTCTAAACTGCTGAATGTAAGTGTGAATGGTTATTTGTCACTGTGTGTTGTGATCAATTGGCTACACACCTACCCAGGGTGTGCCCTTCCTCTTGTCCAAAGTCAGTTGGAATTTGCTCCAGTTTTCCCATGACCCGGACAGATAATCTATAGATGATGTACCTTATGATGTAGCTATGATATGTTCCAGAGGTGGACAGAAGTGGAATCTAAACTAATCAGCATATCTGTTATCTAAATACAAAATCTAATCCAGTCCATGCAATACAATAAACCCAGTAGGCTGTCATCAGGTTTGCAGCCTGATCTACTGAAGCCGTATTGCAGTTCAGCATTGGTGGTTCAGTGGTAGAATTCTCGCCTGCCACGCGGGAGGCCCGGGTTCGATTCCCGGCCAATGCAACGCTACTTTTTTCCCTTGTTGCTCTAATCAATGTTTTTTTATGTTCCTCATTCAAAGAAATTTATACAAATCCATTTATACATAGTGCTAAAGAATACAGCACTGCTCAACTATACATGTTGCTGGAAGTGTTTCAAAGCCCATTAGAATGTAAAAAGGTTCCAAATAATGCAAATTCAGCCCTTTTAAATAGAAAATGATGAGTTAGTCTTATTTTAGTAGCAAGTAGTAGGTAGTACAGGATGTACGAGTCTGAAGCTTCCCTGAAATCCAGTCTAACAGGCATTAATTATATTCCTGAAGAAGGTTGTAATGTTGTATTTGTTGTATTAACACTGTTGACACATGAAAAACTGCACATTGAAATTCTTGCGCTGACAAATACTGGATCCGAACCAAAAATATTCAAATGTTTGAATGCAAATTTATACATAAATATACACGGGATTTTCGTTATACAAAAATATCAGAGGCACAAAATATACATTAACATGGGTGGGAAGTGTACATACAAGTGTGCAAGGTGAACAAGATGGCTGAGCCAGAATAGTCTTGGTGTACTTTTTTCCTGTATATATACTGACATTTTTATCCGAAGTAGCTGATTAGAACAAACTCTAGATTCAATTTCTATCGACACAAAATATATGGAGCGTTTATTTAATCCACTTCCGCTATACTTCGAGGCATTAATGTAAGTAGGGACGCGAGGGGCGGAGCCACGCCCAGCGAAGGCGAGCCCAAGCCGCTTCGTGGGCCATTCTGATTGGTTCGTTGGTCGGCTGAGGAGCCAATGAGAGACAGCCATCTGTGCAGCCACGCTTCTCTGAAACTAGCGATAAACCTCACAAGACCTGGCTGAGGTGGACAAATTGCTGGAGGGGAAGAGCTGGAAAGGAAGACCGGTACTGCTTGACGAGAAATTTAAAAATGGAAAGCTTTAAGTTGTTAACGATATTTTCAGTAGCACTGTTAGCGTTTTCAGTCGACGCAACTGTTTACTTTAAAGAGCAGTTCCTCGACGCGGGTAAGTTGAAATTAATGGACACTTCATGCTAGCAAACAAGGAACTTAGCTGAAATTGCAACTAGCCTCAGATTATAATACTGCAATGAAACGCCAAAAAAGACTTAAATTACTTCTTCTTTTTATTATTTATTTATTTTTATTTTTTTTAGCAGTTTGGTCAGCTCAAAATCCATTTCTGTATTCTCTTAAAATCTTTCTTTTTCATAAATGGTCTACAAGCACACTTCTGAAAAGAAATCCTTGATATTATGAAATTAATTATCTGAAGAGCTTTATAATGCTTTCTACTTTTTTAAAGCATAGTGACAAGCTGGTTTCCCCCACAAATTTTATATCTTAAAGAAGTGAAAGTAACAAGGAAGACAGTATTATCAAAATCGAAAGCAAAACATTTTAATAATGCATTGTGCAGCTTTGCCAAGCAGGAAGTGTCTTATGTATTATTTTATTTTGTCAATCAGGAGGTCACATTTCCTCCAAATGACACAGGAATGTTGTGTGATTGGTTGCAACCATCCGTTCCTCACTTGCTTCCTCATGTGATGTAGAAATGTGTCATAGTTGTAGTTATTCTGTTCTCCTTATTCGGTACACGATCATCTTTATCCCTCAGGGCTATCTCTTTTATTTTTTTCCACACCAGTTTTTGATACCTAGGATCAACACGCCTGCATTTCAATAATATGTTTATATGTTCAATTAATAATTAACCTTGATCAAACTGCAAATGAATGACCATGCAAACCCTATTTGCAGAGCCATCTTTTATAGTCTGTTGTTATCTTACAAATACTACTGTTGATTGATTTTCCATCCTGATGTTGCAGATGCATGGAAGAGTCGGTGGGTGAACTCTGAGCATAAATCTGACTATGGCCAAGTTAAACTTACAGCTGGAAACTTCTACGGTGATGCAGAGAAAGACAAAGGTAAGTCCAATTACACATTCGCACAGATTCACACCTGAGTGCTGTAAACTACGGCCTATAACTCTAAAGTCTCGACATGAAGACTCTGGTGTTATCCGTCCTATTGTATTCGTGCGTCTGTTAATTCTCCACTATTCTTTTGATATTTTTGATTTGTTAAGGTTTGCAAACCAGCCAGGATGCCCGCTTCTACGCTCTCTCGGCACAGTTTGAGCCCTTCAGCAACGAGGGCAAAAGTCTGGTGATCCAGTTCACTGTGAAACACGAGCAGAAGATCGATTGCGGAGGCGGCTACGTCAAAGTCTTCCCCGCCGACCTCAATCAGGCTGATATGCACGGAGACTCGCAGTACTACGTCATGTTTGGTGGGTCAATTTTTAGGTCCTCTTTCTTTTGTATTCTCAATGAATTAGAGAGTTAATTAAGGTTTTTATTCTCTGAACAGGTCCGGATATCTGTGGTTACAGCACGAAAAAGGTCCACGTCATCTTTAACTACAAAGGCAAGAACCATCTCATCAAGAAGGAGATCAAGTGTAAAGTAAGTGGTGGTTCATTTAGCACACCACTGTTCGAGAGTAGGTCCACGATTGGGATTGTAAATACTATTTCTTTGTGCCAGGACGACGAGCTGACCCACCTCTACACGCTGATCCTGAACCCTGACCAGACCTTTGAGGTGAAGATCGACAACGAGAAGGTGGAATCCGGCTCCCTGGAGGAAGACTGGGACTTCCTGCCTCCTAAGAAGATCAAGGACCCTGAAGCCAAGAAGCCAGAGGACTGGGACGATCGTGCCAAGATCGACGATGAGAGCGACACCAAGCCTGAGGTATCACCTGGCACTGCGTTCAATGAAATTAGCTACTATCCATGTGCATAATGCTTTCATGTTGATTAACCACAGCGGCAGGAGCAATACCTTTTTTTTTTTTTTTTTTTTTTTTTTTTTTTTTTTTTTTTTTTTTTTTTTTTTTTTTTATTTTGGGTGAAGCAAGGATAAAAGCGTCGGATCAATTCTATAGCGATTTTAAATATGCAAAGCTTTTACCTGATTGAATATGAAACATATGGAAGAGCTGCAACTGACTTTCCACTGATGTATATCCATGTTATGGTACAGAATGTTGTGCTTATGGTTGCACCATGTGTAATGGTTATTTTCTTAGGACTGGGACAAACCTGAGAATATTCCCGATCCTGATGCTAAGAAGCCTGAAGACTGGGACGAGGATATGGATGGTGAATGGGAACCTCCCGTGATCCCCAACCCAGAGTACAAGGTATAGATTTCTCTTTCATTGCATGGAGTATTATTGATTCCCTTGTTTCATTTGACTTGGTTACGACTCCTCCAGTTATCCCAGGTTCACACTAGGAAATGCCGAACATTTGTTTTTTTTCTGCGTGTGTGTGTGTGTGTGTCGCGGAGCCACAGTTTTGAGATCCTTGCTGCAGAAACAAAAGAATCAGGGGGTGGAGCTGGACCTGCTCCATCTCCTATAAGCCTAACCCACACCATATTAAACACACTTATCCAGCCTGAAACACACTCCAACTCCTGGACTTTTGGCTCCTAGTAGGAGGAGCTGGATCAGGTCTGACTCCACCCCTCAGTAGCGAGTGGTACTTTTGGGGACATTTTCAGTAAAGCAAGAAATCCACATGACTGGCTTGTATGATTCCGCAGAACGATCCTGTGTCATGTGGTGCAATATTTATGTACAAAAATGTAAGCGTAGCTTCATCTTATGTTGTTATACATGACTTTATAAACAAAAATAAAACTTTAGAAGAAGCAGAGATCATTCAGCTCTGGCGAGCGTACACAGCTCGTATAGTTTTGCTAATCTGTAAAAGAAGCTACAACAAAGCCTAGCATGTAAATCAGACCACACATATTCACACCGATGGGTGTTTTCTTTAATGTGTGTTTAACTAATTAGCCTTAGGAGCTCTGTATGCATTCTACCGTTTGTGCACGCTCACAAGCAACAACAGTAGTGGTCATTACAAGACTAGTGTGCGGAAATGGTTAGTGCATTTTAGCCTGAGAATAAAGCAGGTTATTAAAAAGTTCAGATATGCAGCAAGGCATTTTTCTACACTTGGAATCCTTTTCGTCTCTGCAGGGAGAGTGGAAACCGAAGCAGATCGATAACCCCAGCTACAAAGGAGTCTGGGTGCACCCTGAGATCGACAACCCCGAGTACAGCGCTGACTCTGAGATCTACAAGTTTGCTAATATCGGAATTATTGGGCTGGATCTGTGGCAGGTGTGTTTCTCTGCTTAGGATGACTATTTACTACCTCTTGTCTGAGAGCTGTAAAATGGGTTTATGGTTAAAAAAAACAAAACAAGATAGCTGGCTGTGTTCCAGAGCTCTAACATGAATTTGCAAACCCTTGTTAATGTCAGGTCAAGTCAGGGACCATTTTCGACAACTTCCTGATCACGGATGACGTGAAAGAAGCCGAGGAATTTGGAAACGAGACATGGGGCGCTACTAAGGTAAGGCAATTAGGCCTGAAGACGGTTTTGTCCTAAGCTTAGGACATGGATGATAAATATTGATCTCTTCCTTACCGCAGGGTCCTGAGAAGAAAATGAAAGATGAGCAAGATGAGCAGAAACGCAAAGAGGAAGAAGAAAAGAACAAGGACCAGGAAACGGCGGCGGAAGACGATGAAGGAGACGAAGACGACGATGAGGAGGAAGGGGAGGAGCCCGAAGCAGAGGGAGAGGAGGACGATGTTCAACCTAAAGATGAATTATAATCAGGGAGTGCTGCCTCAGCACATGTGTTCTGGCACCAGGGAACAGCTGCAGGCCATCGGGTCAAAATGATGCCAATTGGAATGTGACTCTCAGAAAGCAAAGTAGCAAATTTCAGATTTAGAATTCTATGTTGTGGTTTTGGGTGTGTGTTTTATTTTATATGTGTTTTTTGGGGGGGGAAGATGAGGTTAGGAAGCAGGTGTAGGATTTAGGGGTTGAAATCTTTTCGTAAATGAAAAAAGCTCAGACTACTTTGCCAAACAAATCAGTTTCATTCTGTGGATTTTTTTGTTTGTTTGTTTGCTTGTTTGTTTTATTCAAGGAAAAAAACCCGAAATCTTGAAGTTAACACAGTTGTAAATAAGTTGAAGTTACTGGTTCACAACAAAGGAAGAGTTGTACCGTGTGAGGATGTGGTAACGTGAGAGAGTGAAGGTTTGCAGATAATTATATTACATTTAAAATCCACAGAATGTCAAACAGCAACTCTTTCTGCTCTAGTCATTCTGTGATTTATTCTCCTGGAAATTTATTCTCTTTAGCACTGATTTTTTTTTTTTCTTCTTCTTTTTTTTCTTTTCTTCCCCCCCCCCTCTTTTGTACCACAACTTTTTCCTTTCTGTCTCTAACCAAGACGTTGAATGTGACTCACTCGTTCAGCTCTATTTATTTAACAGAAAGGTCTTATGAGTAATTTGACCCAAAACACCATTTTTTACACACTGTGAAATTAGTGACCAACATGCCCAGGATAAACTGTTTAATAATAGCCTCACCATTAAGGTCATTGTAACCTAAAACAGAGATTTTCCGACAGCAAATATGTCTGACCTTAATGATGTGGTACTTCTGGGTCACTTTGCCCAGTCATCAGTTGTGTCTGCAATGCCAATACTTTTAATAAAAGAGTTTAATAAGGTATTCTTATGTGAGATGCATTTACATACTAGTATTCCTTGTTGGAAGTTGAGGGATCAAAATTGAGTTGTGTTTTTTTAAATGTATGCTGTTCATTTTACAATTCTTTTACTTAAATAATACATATTGGTTTACTTAGTTGTCTGTTATGTCATAAAAGATGACCAGACAAATTATATATAATTAAGTCCTAAAAAAAAGTGATAGAAGTGACATTTGGCATGTTAAAGAGGCATTTCTAAATCCTCTTCTAATTTTCACCACCATTAAAATACCTCAAATAGGCTACAAACTATGACAAACCAAAACTACCTAGTGTGAATGCATCACATTACATGCTTTGACTGTGTGCTTGTTCATAAATACATGATTCAGCCAAAATAATCCATCTTGCATAAAAAATAAAAAACATTCCGAATGACGTCCATATCAATATTCATAATCCTTCACCTTCAGTTCTGCAAAAGATTTATTTTATGATTAAATTCATGTTTAAACATTTTTCAGCTTCATGTTGGTCTATTTGTTCGGCTAACAGCTTCCTACCTTACCCACATTGCTCTTCTACTAGATGTTGCTGTCACCAATGGATTTAAGTCTGTTTTAATCTCTACCTAAAGAGAGTGATGCAGTGGCACTTTAGTCCTTCAGTCTATCCAGTTCTCTCACCTCCTTTTCTGTACAACAGGTCAGCTTCAGCTTTCACACTGACACCACTGCCAATGCCGCCTCACTCATTACCTCATAGATCGCTAACTAGCTGAGCCGAGTCTACATGACTCGATGTACCTGCACTGTTCCATATGGCTGTATTGCATTCTGGCATGTTTGCACTAATGCTTACACTATTTTTATGTTGGATTTCTCATTAAAGGGGCCAGCTCACCCTTCCATGACATGTGAATAAAGAAAAGGTTCGACCTGGGCTTCAAATGCTCACTAACCGTGATTTTGTGGAGGATTTGCTGCAGAACTAGGAGGAAGTGATCACATGATTTCAAAACAAAAACAACGCATTGGATTCTGGGAAGGGCGAGCTGGCCCCTTTATTAGGACGTTGATGTCTAATGTTTCTGGAAAATGGTGTGTGAGAAAAAAGTTCCACTTTTGTTTTTCGGAGCTAAACGTGACAATTACCCTTTATTTTTGAGACTGTTGAAAATTTTCTTCCAATAAACACTACTGTGACTACACTAGCAAAAAGAATGTCCCCCTGTGACATCAGCAGGGCACACAACCGCCATCTTCTTACAAGAATAATGAAAATACGACATTAACCACTAATTAGTAGCAGAATCACTGAACACATGACAAATATTTCAATATAAACATACTGAATTTATTTCAGGGTGTAGTTTTCCTTTAAGGCTCTGGACTACCCTTAAGGATAAGGCCACCTTATGGTCAGGGTTCAGTTCAAGCTTCTGGTTTTACTCTCAATGTGAGCTCAAGAAAGCTGCTTCACTAGGGACTGTGCTTAAAGATGGCTAAAGAAAGTGAAACAGAAACAGCGCAATGCAAATCTTTATAGCAAAGAATTTACAAGCAATGAGAAACTAAGCGAATAAATGGGGAGGTCTAACATGGAGGATGCTTTTCTAAAAGCGACAAAAGTTTTTCTTTAAGTCACTAATTTAAGGTTAAAGCTAGATTTAGATTAATGATGTCAATGGAAGGTACAGTACAGATGGAAGAAAATGAGATCTTTCACTTCCAACCCTTGACACAAGATGGAGACATTTTTAAATGAAATTAGAAACAAGAGTGTGTTTCCCCAGAAAGGTCTTGGTGTTAGATGTCTTTTATATGCACAAAGAATAACAATGAATAAATTCCAGCTGAAAGGATTAAATGGGACTCCCATGACTTAGTCCCATAGAGGTTAGTCACTATCCCTAATAATAAAAGCTTCTCATGACACAGTCGGGTAAACATAATCTGTATATGCATGGCATTAAATCCCACAATCGTCCTTCCTTCTTACTTAGTTTTTTCAATTTTTAACCTTAAAATAAATGTAATTTATACTCACAAGGTATTTATCTTACAAAAGTAGCCCAATAAATTGTCCATTATAATTCCAGTGTTAACAATAAAGAACATCTAAATGATATCAGTTCTCCCTTTGATAACTGTGATATAATTTCTCCCTTTCTGAATGCAAAATAAGCATAATTCTTCCTACTTTTCTTTCTTTTCCACCCAGAAACCATGAGTGATGGAACCTTTTGCATTGAGTAAAAAGATGCAAGCATGCATAAGTGTGCATCCATGTATCCTAACTAGGTATTAGCATTCCAGTTTCAAATGATAAACATAGCATGGACATTCCACCATCACAATACCACTGAGGAAGATCCAGGATCTTTATTACTCATTATACAGTAAAAGATACTAACTTTGGAACCATGTGTTGCTTTCAACATCATGATAAACACATTTTTATCATTTAAAAAAGTTTTTTAAATTAGTGGTCTTGGTAGGTAATGAGCTAAACAGAGTTCAGTTGTTAAAGTAAGTGGTGAGGGGACATATTCTTTGCAGACATACTTTTCTCTTGGCCATGCTGTTAGAAAGGGTCTTGATGATGAAACTTCCTGTTTGTCATGTGACCTTTTGGTTTTCCTTTATGTGTGTTAGTGGGTTTCGGTAGCAGGATTGCACATACATTATGGAACATGGCTTAAATGTATATTTGTTATTATTACTACTACTTCCAATCAGTTAATAATGCAAATGAACGTTTTCATCCTTAAATGACACAAGTTGACTTCAAAAATATTGTCAACAAAGTGGGCCAAAAGAAAACAGCCTGTTTAAGGGGTATACAAAGATTATTGGTGTGTGCGTGTATAGGTGTATACACACACAAAGTATAGTTACGTATATAAAAACCACGTTTTTATATTTGGTTTTTTTTTGGGGGGGGGGGGATCTTGTATTATGTAGTTTGTAAAATTTGCAGTTCATACAACTATATATATATATATATATTAATATTCTGTGATTGTATTTCTTAAAAATCATTTCTAATTAACAAAACTGATAAAAAAAAAAAAAAACTTCAGTGACTATAATACTTTATTAAACGCATTTTACGAGAAAACAAAAATCGCCTATATGCAAATTTCTTTTGGTGCGCGTTCACGAGAACTAAGCAGTGCACGCGCGGCGGCCAGAAGCCGGAAACATGGCGGCGCTCATGTCACTGACTCAGGTAACTCAGCCTCTTAAAGTTTGCTTTTTTATTTTAAGCTTCATGACATATGAATTAATCTATATTGAATGAGTTTAAACTAGCTAGCTACTGTACACATCCCAAAGGGGCTGCTTTATGGATGTGCAAAATGACGTTTGCTCCGGTTTTTGTGAGTAAAACGATAACAGGAGGCTAACTATTAAAGCTAACGCAAAGCGACTGTTGTTGAAGTGGAGAGAAACTACAGCTCTGACAGGAATACGCGTTAAAGTCCAAGCGAAGTTCAGTGTCTTTCATTTACGATATCAACAATGTATATGATAATGTTGCTTAGAATTGTGTTTTTGAAACTTGAAATTTATCCGTCTCCGTTTGTAGGTGCGAAAACAACAACAACAACAACAACGGTGTCTCCTGGACGCCCACTTTAATTCTGACAGGAGTCTTTGTCTTACATTAACAACTATATTTAATCCATATATTCCTTAGTGAAGTATATTTTCTGCTATTTGTGTGCTATTGTGGAGATTAAATTCTAAGATATGTCTAATGTTAATATCTTAATATTCTTCTGACACACTTAACCCTCTTAAACACAACAACAAGAACAAGCAGATTGACTTTAATTCAGTTCAACAATAGACATATTAAAGCCAGAGATGAAGGCAACAAGGAAAAACTCCCTGAGACAACATGATGAAGAAACCTCGAGACGCAAAAGGAAATCTCCGTCCTCTTTTGAATAGCGGGAGATGATAAAGGGAGATGATAAATCATTATTCATGCACAATCACAGCGTCTAATATGAAGTTAGCATGAGCCTCATAGTCTTTATGATAACAGCAGCAGCTCTACAGCATGTGGATGAGATTATCCACAGAACCTTCAACTGTTTTTTCGGGACATCCCCATCTTTAGGGTATCCCTGTGGAACCACATGCAGAAGTTAGCACTCAAGTGCAGAAAGCTCCAAGCAGAAGAATAAATCAGGCAGGTCAGAGGAGTGAAAAGAGACACGATAAAGATGACAATAGATTGAAATCCTTTTCCTTGAATATCCCAGCTTGGGTCAGAGGGCAGGATATGCTCTGTGTCTTAGATACGGTTTGTGATTCCGGCTGAAGCGTAAAGGATTAAGGTCCTTGCTCAATCTTAGTAATGACTGATTTATTTAATTCTCCTTTTTTATGTTTGGTTTTGATCAGCACATTAAAATGTATCATCCTTTCATTTGTATATTTTGATTTTTATCTTGTTTTTTATTTTAACCACATAGCGATTCCTCCTCATCTTATAATAATAACGTTTATTCTTTAATTTTCTGTAGATATCAAATGGAAACCCTGCATATGAAACCTTCTACAGACAGGTAAAGTGTCAGTGCTGCGGAGGGATGGATGGGTTTTCCTATCATGTCAATAAAACACTCAAACATGACAAGAATTGCATTTGGGCCGTATTTGTTTTTGTGTTGTTGTTTTCTTGTTTTATATGTAAAATGCAAAATTTGGAATGGTTTTGCCAGGCCACCACACATCTTCATCTTCATGTTCGTGCACAAGCTGATCATTAATGGTATGCTTTGTTGCATGTATCTGCTTGGTGCAGGTGGATCCAGGAAACATGGGCAAAGTTGGTGCAGCTGAAGCCGCGCAGTTTTTGAAGAGGTCAGGGCTTTCAGACGGCACTCTGGGCAAGGTGAGCTGTTCTAGCTCTGCATCATCAAAACACGTAACCAGTTCAGTTATTGGAGCTGCTTGTACTGTTAAATCACAGTGCAAATCACAGGTTTATATTAATGCGCACGTTCTAATATGTTATAACTTCCAGAGTAGCAATTTAGACCTTTTCTTTTCTGTGATTAATCCTGCTCTTATATTATGATTTCAGATCTGGGATTTGTCAGACCCGGACCGAAAAGGCTACTTGGACAAGCGGGTAAATGTGTCTGCTGTTTCATATGATAGTAGACATTTTGTGATGGTTCTGCGCCTTTTTTGTTTTTATTTTCATTCATAGAACAGTTACTATTATTACTATCATGCTACACTACATTACCCATATGACACCGTTATGTACATTTTTATTTAACGCTGATTAATGTCTGTGGTTGTTGCTGCACTGAAGTCTCTTTTCTTGCTCTGTAGGGTTTCTTTATAGCACTAAGGCTCGTGGCTTCAGCACAAAGTGGCAGCGATGTCAGTCAGGCCTGCCTAAATCAGACCGTGTCAATACCTGCTCCTAAATTTGTAAGCATTACTTAATCCTTCGTGGATAATTGGAAAACAATGTGACTGTATAAGTTAGTATTTGAGGCGCATTGCAAAAAGAACATGTAGTGCCCTACTGAAAAAAGTGCTGCTGAAGATGTTTCATTATACTGGAACGAATGAAGCTAATTCGTAAGTAAAAGGAACGAACTGTCTTTTCTGTTTGCAGAGAGACACCGGCAGCCCTTCTTTAATCTCAACATCTTCCAGTGACTCCACATGGGCAGTGAAGGTGAGAAAGGTTTCTTGGCTTAAATTCCTGTGGTTGGTGGAATATTTTTTTTTATAATGTGCTACATTAAAGAGTTGAGTGCAAAAAATTGCACCCCCTTGTTTTCTCACTGGTACATTACAAACTGTGGTGATAACAAAGGAACACTTAACACAAGCTAAATATCTTGCTGCTATAAATTGCATTGTCATCTTGTCTTCTTCATTCACTTTGTCCTAAGGGTGTGCAAACTTTGCATTTAACTGCAATCGATTATAAATATGCTGACACCCTCACTCTCTCACTCTCTCACTCTCTCTCTCTCTCTCTCTCTCTCGCACGCGCGCGCGCTTTCTCTCTCGCTCTCTCTTCTCTACAAATGTAGTTTGATGAAAAAGCCAAGTATGATGGCATATTCGAGAGTCTCTTGCCGATCAATGGGCTTCTGTCAGGAGATCAAGTGAAGCCAGTCCTCATCAATTCGAACTTGCCCCTTGATGTACTTGGGAAGGTATGTGATGTAAGGAATAAAACACAACAAGGCCTGCTGTTCTAGGAAAATGATCAGCAACAAAGTTGATTTATTTTCCATTAACATCACAACCTGAAGTGATTTATTCCTCTTATACCACAGCAGTGTGCCAACAGTTACTACTGGTAATTTAATAATGAATGACGTATCATACTTTTTATCTGTCATGGAATGTCTGCAAGGGAAGTTAGTTCCTGTTATTGTTTGTTATAGCAGTTTTCCCCTCATCTTTTCCCCCCTTGAAGTAACCATGACAGCAACACAGCTTGTCACGTTACAGTAAAAGTGCATGTTTCTGACCCTGGATGCAAGGATGACCTCCTTATGCAAATGTCTCCTTATAAAATGCATCACCATATCAACAATCATAAGTTTTTCTTAGAATCGTTTTTCTTTTCTTTAATTCAGAACACATTTTCTTTTTGTTTAGAGATGATGGTGTTTATTCAGAGTATTTTAGACAATGCGTTGCATGTTTCGTGTTCTTTTGTCAGATTTGGGATCTCAGTGACATTGATAAAGATGGACATTTGGATAAAGAAGAGTTTGCAGTGGTAAGCTGAAAATCTGATCCAAGTGCACAGTATATTTCTCCTAATAAAGTATGTCGTCAACCATGTGATATGTACAGAAATGTTAATACAAAGGATCTAGCCGAAAAATCAGTGGTGCAGTTATCTGTTTTGGAAAATCAGGTCCCAGGTTGCAAGATTTATGGTATAAACAGAGTTTATGTACAGTATCTAAAAAACACTTTCTATGTCTGTTTTTTTTCTCTTCAACTGATCTTTATGGAGATAAAGCGGTATATCTAGTACTCGAGTTGTTTCACTGAGTGTTGTTTACTTCTCCGCACAGGCTATGCATTTGGTATACCGAGCCCGAGAGAAAGAACCCGTTCCTTCCATCCTACTGACATCCATGATCCCTCCATCCAAACAGAAGAAGAGTGCAGGTGCTCTGGCCGGCTCTGTGCCCGTTCTGCCGTCCAGTCCTTTCCTCCTGAAGGAGAACCTTCGGCCCACAGCTCCTCTCTCCAAGAGCCCTCTCACCATCACTTCTAATCTGTCACCCTCAAACTCCTTTAGGAGCTCCAGCCCAAGTCCTACTCCCAGCCCAGCACCGCAGCTGGTATACACACACACACACACACACACACACACACACACACACACACACACACACACACAAAAATGTACACTCATCCACCAC
>JAQQZR010000018.1:13248856-13272196 GCA_030068235.1 Notoglanidium macrostoma
CCCCCCCCCCCCCCCCCCCCCCCCCCCCCCCCCCCCCCCCCCCCCCCCCCCCCCCCCCGAGGACGACGACAATCACTCCCCGGTATGGTATTAGGCAATTGAACCTAGTGTGAGTGCACGCTAAAATACGCATTAGTTTAATATTGTGCATGATATATGAATATACGCTCACTGGCTATTTTATCATGTACAATTACAACATCAGTGCACTTTGTATGTACCCAATTACTGACAGTTGGTCATTTGTATGACCACTGACCAAATATTATGTAGGTGATGGAGGATTTTTAGTACAAAACTTATACAGATTTGTTTAAAACCCCCTGCAAGGCTGCTGAACCTGATAGACTCATAGCTATGTGTGCAACACCTATCACATATTGTAAAGGGGAAGCGTAAACAGCACCGACATCCATCCAAGTCCAAAATAACATTACTTGTCATGAAGATACCAAAAATATACAGCGTGTCGATCATTTGCCTTTTTTTTCCACATGAGTTACGAGTACAAAAATAGAGCTCCAAAAGTGTTTCTCATCCTGCCATAACTCACTCTTTGTACATGTAGCCATGCTACTCACTGTCAAACCGACTTCCCTGAAGGTACGCTTCCTCTGACATCACCTTCATGAGCTCTCCTTTCCTGAGCAGGAAATGAGTAGATGAGGGCTTCGTTTGTGACGCAGTAGAAGCCGACCTCCTTCTGGTTACAACGATAATATACCCCCCCCCTACAATGAGCAGGAGAGCAAACAACATTTCTGAATGGTGCGTCTGTTTCAGGAGGACTCCTCCTTCAAGTCGAGGCTGGCCATGTTTAATAACAACGCCGCTCAGAAGTTCAGCGTGGATCCCTTTCAGACTGAGGACCCCTTCCAAAGCGACCCCTTCAATAAAGGTGCTGTGATGTTCATGGGTAACTGAGACTGAAACTTACAGTCGGAGTAGTGTTTGTTAGATGTAACCCTAAGCAACAAGTTTGACTTGATGGAAAGCGCTATTTTAACAGTTTAAATGTGTGTACTTTTCCACAGCAGCTTGTACTGCAAGGCAAATCACAAGTTTATTTGAATGCACCTGTCCTAATACGTTATCATTTATATAGTAACTGCTAACTTGCAAGGGTTAGACATTCCATATAATTTAAGCCTAATAATAAACAGATTATATTTTCTCTGAGGAGATGTTCATTTAATATTTATCACAGGAGTCTCCATTGTCCAACATGATTGGAGTTTGTGCTTTCCACGCTGCATATTTTCTCGTATGTTTTCTTCATTTAAGGACAGAAAGAAGCGAGGCTTGTAAAGGAACTAGTATTTATTCATAACGTATTTAAAACCGTTAAATTATAAGCAGTTAAAAACCTGACGTGTGGCTCATTAACAAATTAAAAATTGTAAATCATTGGCAGATTGCTGTAGTAAAACATCCAGTAAATGCTGTTTTTGGAAAATAATCAGCTTTGAATTGATAACAGCAAGTCCGAGGCGTCTCATCACATAGCACCATACTGTTGATTATTTTCCTGTAACAGCAAGCCCCCTAGTGTTTTATTCCTTACTTTTGCCACAGTCGCTGCCGTCAGACAACATTCTGCTCAACTAACATCTGCACTTCTGTGTTTATATTAAATTTCTGTTTGGACAAGCTGATCATACAATTGCGGTTTCAGGCAGAACTAAAACAGTCAGAATCCGTCTTAATCCCTGCTATCAAGGGAAAAGGTCAACTATGTCAAAAAATATATAATAATAATGAATGAATAATAAATAATATAAAATAATTATTTGGCTGATCAAGCACACTTAGGTGCCAGTTTTCTAACTGTTCTTGAAAGGATGATGATGAGTTTGTACCGAAACACCTTGTATATTTACTGAGGTGTGTCTTTCTGCTCTAGCTGACCCATTCGGAGGAGATCCCTTCAAACAGAGCGACCCATTTGGAGACCCCTTCAGCAGCTCTGATCGCTTCACTAAAAGTCCCACCAGCCCATTAAAAGTGAGTGTCCTCTCAAGAGTACGTGGGTGTGTTAATGGTTTGTAGTGGAATGTTTTAGGTTGCTGCTCTGACTTGTCAGTTTGCTGATGGGTAAATTAAAAACATTTTCTATATTCTATGTAATTAAAATGGCTGTACCTGTTTAGTACATAAGGCTGGATGATTCTTATAAACCAGGTCACAGATTACACTCAGCAGTCTATTATACATAGTTCTAAACCTTTTTTAAGGAATACTCCGGGAAGTTTTTCCTCCCAATCCGGTTTCTGTGTGGTAAACATAGGTATGTGCGATGACTACAGACAGGAATCTCATCAGTTTTCCCTGAACTGTAAATCCGTTTACATAAAAGACACACTTATAAAGGATGTCTGAGGGTGGTCAATAAATGAAGCAGTGAATAAATGTAAACGTATTCTTATTAAGCTATTACTGAGCTAAGAATAAAATGTTCTACCAAAGCTGTTCTGGTGCAGATTTATCCTGCTGTATAAATGATCATTGACAAGGCCCCAATAACTGGCCTTATATTAGAACAAATTATTGCCTAAATTAAATGCCCCATGCGGTAAGTTTGAAAATAGAGTAAAACTTTATTGGGCCTTCTATTTATAAATATCTGATCAAATTAATGGAGAATAATTCTAGAGTAAAACTGCTCAGGTTTTGACCAAAATTGTTAAGAATATATTTTTAGAAAGTGTAAATATATTTCCCCAAAATGTATTACTTTGTAATCTTGCCTAGACTTTCCGCGAAGATCAGGTTAAATGAGTGAAGAGCCAGTTTAACAAACACTGCTGCAAAAATGGCTGTAGGCAGATATGTAAAAGCGTCATCTTCATTGTTACATATATAATTTTTATACTGTAGTTATGTTAAATCCAAATGATATCAGTATATATCAGTTGCTTTTAGACAATCAGCATGTTGCTGTCTTTCAGAAGGAATGGAATTCAAATTTCTTTCTTATTTTTGCAGCAATGAGAATTTGTTCTTAATGTTATCAATACTGTTGATGGAAAATCTCAAAATGTGACCATGTGAAGGGTTTTTTCCAGACCACCACACATGCGCACACACACACATATATATATATATATATATATATATATATATATATATATATATATATATATATGTGTGGGTGTGTATGTATGTGTGTGTATACATGCACACAGTGAAGGAAGACTTATAACAGAATACTGTTTTGCATTTGAGGTTACTTAGAGTATGAGGAACTTTTCTGGGGAAGCACCATCTAATCCTTATACTCTCTAAACTATGAAAAAGAAATCTCATTTTCTCTGCCGCTTTGTCTTTCTACCCTTTCTTACTCTTTCGATGTTTCCCTCTCTTGCTGCAGGCCAGCTCTTTTGGAAGGCATGGGAATCTCACACCCGTCGGTTCTTCTAAGTTTAAAGACTCAGGTACTGTATGTCTACTGCTTATTCAGAGTTACTTTCTGGTTTAATCAGGCTGCATGACTCCCTGTAAGTCACATACACGTAACAGGGAACTTTTCCATTGCACATTAAAGACAAGACCTGGCGCAACCCAGCAGAATTTGGGGTTCCAGTTAATTTTCCACTGACTTTAGAGATGGCTGGAACGGTTACAGTGATGACAGTGAAACTGACTACGTCATCATTGCAGTGCACAAGGATGCCTTTGTGCAACATGATCCACTGCCGTGCTGGAATAACTAATGAAATGCTCGATGAAATGCTTTTCAAAAAAAAGCACTGGTAACCTCTGAAAAATAAACATTTTAAATATCTGTATGCCATTTTTCATACATTTTTGATAAATTAAGTGAATGTGCAGATTAAAAAACCACAACAGCACAATATTTGCTGTTTAGCAGGCTTGTTTGTTTGTTTTGGGTCTGGGTGAAAGAACCTAAACGTTCCTGTTTTCCTTTTTAAGTGCTTTAGTTATAGGTTGGTCATCTTCACCATCTCAAGAACACTCTGCGGTTAGCCTTCTCAAAATTACCCATAAGGTAAAGCATCGGGGCATTCTGGGTATTGGGGTGACTATGTCAGAGAGAAGATAAAGCTAGATAAAGGTCTCAAAGTTGCATAATGCAACCTAACAGCCTCATGCGCGCACACACACACACACTCACACACACACACACACACACACACACTCACACACTCACGCCAAACTGTTCCTTTAAGGCTAACCCATACACACCAGCTACACGAGCAAGATAAGAACAAGAGCATTCATATAAATGTGAATTGAATTACAGTCAGAGCTACTTTCAGAGCTGCTGCTATAGAAATCTAATCTGCACCTCTCGGCCAATCAGATTTAAGAATTCACCATCATCCGGCCAATCAAATGTGGGAATCCACCATCATCAGCGATTATTTTTTATGGAATTTTACAACTGGTGATTCAGGTGTAGCTGAGAATTTTCCAAGAAGAAGGAGTCATCAAGTTCATTCCAGTGTGTTTCAGAATTTCTGTTTAAATTTCTGCTTTATGTGTTTTTATCCACGGCGCTTCAACTTTTCCTGTGGTGTAAAGGCTATTTATAGAGCTTTTACCTGCGTGAAAAAAACCTCCAGCTGTTCCTAAAATAGTGCTGCCTAAACAGGCTTTGCTTTGTGGCCAAACAGAACGGCCTGCTAACATGTTACAGCAGGAAAACTCTCGAGGAACACTGACACTTTTCAGCTGCCCCGATTGCTTACGTTCTCTCTCGCACGGCATAGATGTCGAACAGCTCCACTCTATTTCTATTTTCTCACTGAGGAAATCGGGTTAATTTATGTAAAACACAGTCTCATACACCTTGTTTTTTGTATGAACACTGGCTTGTGTGTGCTGCATTATTACTGGTCCTGTGTAGCATGCATGGAGAATAAACACACAGAGGTTTCCACTTCTAATATCAGTTTGCTGAATGCCAATTCTGTGGTCTCAAACACAAGCAGCGCATTGTAGAGAAGTGATTTTTTTTTTTTTTTTTGTTTCCTTTCTGTCTGTTTACTCGTTCGTTCATGAAGTCATAAACTGTGCTCGGTAGCATTATATGATAAGGGCAGTTTGCCACAGTCCATCGAACACTGCCTCCACTTAGCTCTGTAATCAGTTAATTAAAGCCATACGTCATAAGCATCAAACAGGGGCAACTGAAAGCAGGCTTTTCACGAGTAGTCATGGAAAACGAAACAGTGCGGCCACAGAAAAGCCGCATGCCTAAAATAAACGTGCAGCCCCCGGACTGTTCATGACGCTGCTGACCTGAGTGAGCGTTTCCGTAATGGAGAGAAAATCGCGAAAACATGCCTCTTGTACCTGTATTAATAAAATACATCATGTCTGTCTTACTCACTTTTTTCCCCCCCCTTACATAGATCCCTTCGCTCCAACGGACCCTTTCGACTCCTTTGGCGGGAATGGTGGCTTTGCAGACTTTGGAAATATGTCGAAGGTAGGAGCGAGGTCACCGGTGAAACGGCCTATTCAGTAATCAGACCACAGGAAAGTACATTTTGCACCACCAGTAGTTTACATGGTTCTTGTTATCTGTCATCTGCCCATAACTACACGTTTATGCCTTTACCTGGAATCATGATGAATTAAGAAGGTAATTTAGGGGAATTTTTTTTTAATTAAGCGTAGCTGTAAAATAGCTCCCTGGCATGTTCTACACCATCCTCACACAGTGCATATTGTCCTGTTTGCTAATGAGGTTGAGATCTGTTTATAAATCGGTGTTATCTTTGAAGGGCTCCAGTGGGCTACCTCCAAGCCGAAAACCCACCTACCCACTGCCTCCACCCAAAAAACCTGCGCCGGCCAGGCCAGCACCACCTGCTTATGGTAAGTGTTATTAGTGTGTGTGTGTGTGTGTGTGTGTGTGTGTGTGTGTGTGTGTGAGAGTGTGAGAGTGTGTGAGTGCGATGTATCCAGTGGATCCACATTTATTTTATTCTCTTTGTGTGGTGTGTTTGATGTATATATATACACACATATAAGGATGTCAGACTGTATTCATTTGCATCAAAGCCATAATTACATATTGTTGAGCATCGTAACTGTCACCATATGCAGTAAGAGACATCGCGTCTATTGCCTGTCTGTTGCTGTCTCAAAAAGATATCCCCAGATATACCTATTTATACATAAAGATATACCCATCAAGATAAAGTGACTCGCGAAGATGTGCGTGGTGTCGCCAACAATTTTAGTGGAAATCCCAAAAACCTGCATCCACACCGGCCCTCCATGGCTCGGCTTGCTGAAGTATTATTTTCTTTCAGTCTCACAGAACAGATACACTTCCATTTTCACCAGTGTTTCAGTTATAACCACTTTCAGCCTGTTCTGATTTCCTTAGCCTCTGTATTTAATTTTGAAGCTCAAGCCACAATCCCTCTAAACCTGATGAGCTGAAATATGGATTAAATCATAATCTACAAACCTTTTCCATTTGGTGCTCGTACAGTTTCCTTGACTTACGTCTTCTACCAGAGCTTGCACAGATATTCATTGAAGCACAGCATCATGATCGACTCTGGTATTTCCCCCTCACACATTCTTCTGCTTTAGTATATAGATGTATTTAGCATCCATGCCATACATTGTGAAGGGTGTAGAGTGTGGCTGCTTGTGTTGTACCGGTGCTGAACAAAGTGTTAGAGTACCACACAGGCCATGAAATGGACAGTGCTATCAATCTTAGTTACTTGCCCACACATGCCGCGTTTCAGCAATCTAACAATAATTTAGGGTGAAGTGTTAGGAAGGGAAAAGGCAGTAAAAGCAGCACGGCTTTCATTCTGAGTCAGCAGGTCTTTGGTGCCACGCCCGAGGTTTGAACTGGCACCTCCTTGGTTACTGGTGCAGAACCCACTGAACCACAGGAACCATATGTTCTACACCGTTGCTTGTTTTTTTCTTTAGTGTGATCTTGTGACCTTCTGCCTTGTTTGTTGTGGGCACAGTACAAAACAGGGGCGTCACATGTGGCACGGGGGTCAGATAGGGGATTTCTAAAGAAGCACCAACGTGATATGTTTATCCTCTTCTATCAAAATCAGATTAGTTGATGAGTGGAATCAGCTGTTATTAAGTGAAATAAACAGTGCACATGGTGTAAACCGTCCCTTTCTCAAGATTTGAACGATATTTGAGGTCATCCTCGTCAAATCATCCAGTGAGATCCTAAGTGAGACCCCCCCCAGTCAAAGCAAAGTCAGCATTCACTGCAGGGGTCCAAGCATCGTGTAAATTACAAAAGTAATGGCTAATATGCACACACAGGTTTACAGGAATCATTTCCGTACTAAATTCTTCCACATTTGTGCCGGATTTGTGTCCAGCTCCCATTTCTCGGAGGTGACGCATGACTTGTTTTCATATCCATCTCGCTCTCGGTGCTCTGTATAGAAGAACAGTCGATTTGACCTTTCACCCGTGTGTTGTTTACACAGCTTGGAGCTCCGTGCCTTGCTGTTTACGTGCGTACGGTACCAGACCGAGTTGTTTTTCTGTTGTCACTGTAGACATGGGTGGGGTGCTGCAGTGTTGCTCATATCACTGAGCAGAGGAAACTGTGGAGATGGAGCAGGGGGAGAGAGAGAGAGAGAGAGATAGTGTGTGAGAGTTTGTGTGAGAATTTGACCGCCGTACACACTTCACACCCTACAGAGAAACAGCAAGTGTGAGGTTCCCACGGCTGGCTAAAAGAGTCCATGGCAGCGTTTTCTCTCTGCTTTGCTCTGCAACTTTGAGTAAATAAAACATACTTGTATCTCCTGTGGTCTGCTGCACCTCCTACTACTGCTACTATTTCTATTAGTAGTAATACTATTACTAACAAACCATAATAATAATAATATTGATGCTAATAATAATAATAATAATAATACACCTGCTTTTATTACTAGTAGAATTTATAATAGTTCTGCTACTGCAAATAGTACTCTTACTAATTATCATTGTTATTAATAATAATATTTATTCTATTACTACAGCTACTACTAATGCTGCTACTATTGGTAATACAAGTTCTACTACTACTAATATTACTACTATTATAACTACTAGTCATCCTAATACTAAACTTACTATTAACTAAGTAATAAACTTATTATTACTATTGCTGCAACTACTAATACTTCTCCCTAATTTTTTTGCAGCAACTTTTGTAATGTGTTATTTGCAGTGCAAAAATTTGCATCCCTCATGATTTATGGATAGGAAGATAAAGGAAAATTAACATCTGATATTTATTTACATATAAAAAGAATTTCAAGCCATTATAACATCAAATGAATTCCACATTAGTCAAAAAACCCAAAATATTACAACTAAGGATCAAAAGCAGTTCTAAAAGTCATACAAGTCATTACATAATGGTTATATCATTTTGGTTTACTATTAATGCCTTTGGGATAAATTGTCTTTTTGGCTCCTTCAGTTTCTCATGAGGGTTCGCAAGCTATGTACACTATGTAAACTGTGTAGTAAAAGAGAAAGAACTGAATGTGCGTCTATAAAGAATATTACAAGACATTGTGAGATTGAAAGGTAAATGAGGCAGCAGAGTTGAAGGCTTCAGAGATTGTGAAGTTGGGTTGAGGTTCTCATGGGTGGCTAAAATCATCCATGCCAGTTTCTGCTCACTTCTCTCTCTTGCTGCTTTCTGTTTCCTCTGCAACTTGCAGTAAGTAATTCCCTTTGCTAACGTGTGTTATGTAGTGCCTCGCCCGTGAGAAAAACAGAGGAAGCCCAAAACCAGTCTTTCGCTTGCTCTGAGCAGCTGCTGTGTGACCTTTTGCACTTCGAGTGTGGCACATGGATGATCGTTGATAGTGATGCTTTATTTTTCGCAAAACCACATCAACGGGCTGGTTCTTTTTTTTTTTTTTTTCTTTCCTTTTTCTCAGAAATGTTTTTGAAGCATCAGAATCTACAGACTGAAGTGACTCCAGAGCTGCAGAGAACTATGTACCACAAAGCCTGTGACCCAACAAGCTTGTGTTGTGTTTGTCAACAGTTGTTGTAACGGCTTTCGGGCGTTGTAATTGGTTTTGAAAGGTGGCTCGAATTTGCAGAAATGAAACCATTGCTCTGGTTTTGGTAGACCGCAAGTCAACCTTTTTAAAAAGCTTTATGGCCTGATCTCATTGCTGCTCTTTGCTCAGCGGTCAGGATACTCATACACAACATGCGAACAGTGATTTTATCTTATTTATTTCCTAACTAATGCCCTCTCTGAACTGTTTTAGGCACAAGTTCAGCAGGAAGTCGCACGGGAGTTGCCGCTCATAGACAAACGCTCGGTGTTCCCTGCTTTCAGAAGCCGTACGAGGACTCTCACTCCTCGTCGCAGTCCAGTAGATCAGCCTTAACAGACTCTCTTGCAGACCTTAGAGCCGTAAGTCTAGTCTAGTTAACCCTTGCCGGTGCATCCAGCTTAGCCAGCACTGAGTGTCCCCGCTGGCATGCCAGCACGTCCTGTACCTGTGTCCATTGTGCTGCTTTCTGTTGCTTTATGTTTTATTGTATTGTATTGTTCATCCTTGGCTGTAGTGGCGTTGTCATTTTGTTCTAGTCCCAGCATGCTCTTTGTCCCTCTCATCAACCATTTATGTTTGAAAGGATAGCCTGCATTGTCTGAGACCTGTAGACCCTGCTGGTCCTAACAGTCCTGTTTTACTTGTTGTGTTCCTCACCTGCGCATCCAGCCCACTGTTGTGTCTGCCTGAATTTGCTTGCCTGAATCCATTCATTTTCCAGTTCAGCACGCTATGAACTTAAGCTTAACAGGTGAACTTTAAAGCGAGCATCCACCCTAAAGCCTTTTTTAAATTTATATTCAAATTTGCACTTGACACATTTTGTTTACACTGCTTACATTCATATATTTTCATTTTACATTACCCACAATGCTGTACGACAACTGATATTGTTGCCAGTAGGATTCTACCGAAACTGAGTGATCCAGCAGCTCAGTCTTTTAATCTGTCTGACCCTCTCAACTCCTCAAATGTACACGCACTCATCATCTCGTAAATCGCTGAGTAGCTCAGCCCAACTCTGGTGCAGAACGCGATGCAGATATATGACAAAGTCTGTCTTACATTCTTGTTTTTAACAGCAAAACGTCCATTTTATCACTTAAGTTGTGCTTCACACAGGAACAGACCAACAAATTAGCACTGGAGTCAGTACACACATCACACACTCTTCAGTAGAACACATTTAATGTTTTTCAGCATGCAGTTTTCTTTTTAAAACCCACTTTGCAAGAAATATGAATCGGATTGCGCGCTGGTGCTGCTTTTTGCATCAAGTGCAAGTTTGCACGCAAGTGTCTGTTGTTTTTATTTATAGCTCCTATACATACCTGGCATACAAGCATTATGCCCTCTTTGCGAGAGCTTGACTTTTTAACCTCTGACTGAAAACAGGAAGTGCAATAATTAAACCACCCACTCATCCTCCCAGTCCTCGTGTTTGACAGTGCAACATCTGTCATTTTACAGATTCTGCTTTGATCTACACTAGCTGTTTAATTCATTTCATCTCCATTTTTAGATCTTCAACCTACTTTAGGGTTAAAGGTTTCATTTCAGTAATGATATGATTTCATTCTGTAGTAGATCTTACTCCCACTGGGAAGGTAAGTCTAAAACGCGCCGGCCCGATGTACAGTGTAAACAGTAACCGTGTTAGTAAAAGTATTAGTGCATTTAGTGCTTAGCTATTGCTTTTGCATGCCTTTATTTTATTGTATAAAGCCCTTGCATGTATTTGCTGTGCAAGTGGTGCTTGTTTGTGGTGTCCTTCTCTGTAGCATGAGCTTGTTTGTGGTGTGGTGTGTTTTTTTTTTTTTTTTTTTTTTGTTTAAATTTAGTCCTGATTGCATTAGAACTGTTATAATGTGTCTTTCTCCCAGGCCCGGAACATTTGAAGGTAAGTCAGCATAAGGGTTTGGTGACCACAACTCAGCTCTATGTATGCTTGAGTGTTAACCACAGCGAGCACCTACTCCACCCGACAAACACACAAAATCCGCTTCGCCTCAAATGTGAAAACAGATTTATTTGCCATTCACACAGAATAACCTTTAACCTCACGCACAGCAAGCAAACTGCATTTTGAATAAATATACAGTATGTGTTTATACAGCAATGCATCCCAATAATATGCATGTATAAACTCTTGATACGTTTTTAGTATAGCTGAGTGGATTGGGCTGCAACGCTACAGAACATGACTGTGATCGGTCTCACACAGAGTATAAGGGGGTTAATGCTGTGAGTTGGGGTTTAATTGTAATTGCATTTTTTTTTTTTATTATTATTATATATAATCATGCCTGTGTATTATATGTAATTTATTCATAATTGCATGTGATTATGGGGCTGTCACATGAAACTAAAACAGAAGAGTCAAATCAGTGAATCTTAAATCACACCATGATTCTGGTTGCATTTTGGAAACGTGCAAACCCGTGACAGCCCTCGCAGCATACCGAGAAAGACCAAAGCTCAAATCTGGGTGACATTTGATGAGATTTACGCGATTGTTTTGCACGGGGTTTGTGTTTGAGTGGTAGCACTGCTGAGCATGTCCGATCGTCAAGGTGTGTAAAGGAATCGTATCTCTGTTAAATGAAATGCCTCCATCAAACACGGCCCAAGGAATAAAACCCGACAGGGCACGCTGTTATAGGAAAATAGTGGTGGTGTGAAGCGTTAACCCTGGTACCACCCAGAAGTTGAGCGTTTTCCTCTAACACCATGTCTTGAAGTGTTTTGTTCCACTTATACCACAGCAATTTGCCAGCGATTGCGATTTTTAATTTAACAAGCAGTGGTGTTCTTTTTAACCAATAGTTACATTATCACTTACGTTAAAGCATCAACCAACAATCATTCCCTTGACAGTCTCCCTTTTTTTCGAACAAGACAAACGTGCAGCTTTTCATGTCGCGGAGAAACTTCAAAGCACAAAGGCGTCTGTGCTGAAGACTTTACAGACTGTTACAAAGTGCTGACACTGGAGACTCCTTCCAAAAATGTTAAACGTCTCTTTATCGAGTACTTCACCATGTCGATGATTATACATTTTCCTTTGTTAGTTAACAGGCACTTCCTCCACACGGGTGTTCGCTGCTACTTCAGAACTGTATTAGAGCGAATGTTGTAATGTTGTCAGTGCTGCTGTTATACAAAATGAATCCACACCGTCCATATTCGCGAATTCAACAGTGCTGTGGTATACATATTTTCAGTGATTCGTTGTTTTGAACTGATCATTTAGGGGTTTTTTTTTGTTTGTTTGTTTTTTTAAATCACCTCAACATATGATTCATTGAAATCCGCTAATCGATCCATTCATCTCCATGTATGCATGCGTGTTCGATTCCTGTGTGTGTTTACTGTGTTCCCACGTCATGTCCGATGCAAGCCTGTCTCTCTGTCTCTCGCTCTCTCTTAGCTCGGAAATGAAGTCGAACAGCTGGAGTGGGCCAAGCGAGAGAGTAAGAGGGAGGAGGAGCGTGTGAGGAAGCTTCGCCTCCAGGAGCAGCAGGACCTGGAGCTGGCGCTCGCTCTCAGCCGGGTCGACATGTCCAGAACGTGAGGCCAGTCCACAGAGCCGCCGCTGCATCGTAGCCATCCTAAATACCGCTTCCTTCGAGGGTAAAAACAACTGAACACAGGGTCTATTGAAATTCTCACTGTCGAGCGTTCCCCCGAGCTTTGAGGCTCACATAACTCGGTTGTTTTCTCTGCTGCTAAAATTGCACTCTGTCTTACACTGCCTTACACACGGGCAAACCAAATCTCTCATGGGTGCTTCACAGGTTGTAATTAAGACACATTACGATATGCCTTAAGACAAAAATAATAAAACTGAACAAATGACCAAAGGTTCTATGAGCTAAACATAGACACTTATTTAATATCATTTAAACGTGCTTTAGACAGTTTTTATAAAAAAGACTCTTCTTCTGCTCTGTTCGCTTTGGCCCTGAAGAAGCTTTATTTTTTTTTAAGGAAATGTACAAAATGCACTGTATTTATTGTATCCTAATATAGGAGCCTTTTACAAACGCATGGATCGGTACCTTTCTTATTGGGTGCCTGTTTTATTTTACTTTTTTTTAGGGAACTCATTTAAAACAGTATATCATTTAGATCATTCGCGTCACATCATTTAGATCAAGTACTGTCCCAAGAATGTTGCGTACCGACTCCATAACCTTATCAACGACAAACCCAGTTAATACTTTCTATTTTTATTTTTTTTTTTTTTTACTCTTCATTCAGAGGTGACGGTCACAGGATTGTATTTCCAAATGTAGCATTTTTTCATTTAAAGACAAAAAGACGAGGCGTCACTAAAGTATAAAGCGTGATTCACCATCCAGCGTTTTTTTTTTTTTTATTCGATGAGAAATCAGAGTAGCCAGAAATATATCGCTGACGGCGCTTTATACAAGTTACACATGATTCGTTGGAAATGTATATTTAAGGTTTGATTTACATGTTACATGTAATGCTTCGTATTAGCTTAGCAACAGATTAGCAAAGCATGCTAACTGGGTTAGCTGCACACGGTCGTCAGACGCACCGACGATCCCTGCTAATTCTTTCCAAGCTTTGTTTTTCTTCTGTGATGTATGAAGCACGGCTGTACTGTTTTGGTGCATCAAACACCAGCTGCTTGTAGGAATTAAAGTCGTGAGTTGGGAAATTGTTTCAAACGTCAGCGAAATCGCGTACACGGAAGTTACGAGAATAATGAACACTCGCTCGTTAATCACTGTGTGTGTGTTTGAATGTAGGGTTGCTCTCCAATCATGGGGACATCATTCACTGCATGTTTGTGCGCTTTTTTCTTGCTCAAACACACCTCGGATAAGAACTAATCATGGTAGATCAGTGCACTAAAGATCACGTCGCTAGAACGGTTTGGAAGCCGCTACCAAACCTCATTCAACATTAAAGCTCATTCAGTGATTAAACCCATTTTAATTACACGTATACAAACTTCAGACCAAGTATCGGCGCATAAACGTAGCCTCTGACTCCAAGCGTGACGGTTTTGTTTAGTTTAAAGAGTGTGTGATAAAATTTTTGGCTTTTTCAAGTACACAGCTTTAATGGTGCAATTTTTCGAAAGGGTCGCTTTGTGCCGATGATGAAAAACTGTATAATTATGACCTTAGTTAGAAAAATTGCAGCGAACCCGAAGTCCTGATTGTTTTATAACAGTTTTCTGAGAGTTTTTTTTCCTTATGGCCTTCTACTGTATATGGTGTTATCTTTATGTTTTAATATATTTATTGTGTTATGAAACACTACCTTTATAATATTTCCAGTTTCTCTATATCAACAGACATATTTATATTTTGTTGAGTAGACTTGATTGTTCTGCTTATGATGGAAATGGATTTTATTTGCTTAACTTTGTCATTAAACTCAAATAACTCTGAAATCAGCGAGATTTATTTCTAATGAAGTCAAATTCCGTACAGATTGCAGATTCCTTCCGGATTACGGAGTGTTGGTTTAGGTGTCCCGCACACCTGAAACGCTCCCTTCTCTTGATCAAAATATTTCACAAATGTAAAAAAAATATATATATATATATATATATATAAAATCAGCATGAGAGTCTGTTACTCAGTTTTTTTTGTTTTTTTTTACGACTACAGTGAAATTCTATGCAGGTTGTGTTAATGTGCAAAAGTCATTCGTGTAGCCCTGAGCATTAATCACACCTCTGCATCAGGTTTCTCAGCAAGATCTCAGCGACACAGAAGACAGACGTTTACACGTTTCTGCAGAGTTTTGTTCTGAGTTTAAGTCACCATGATACAGCGTCAAAGTCTCAGCCCGATGTCTAGCAATTTCCTCCACTTCAGCGCCAGTCATTCACTGAGCTCTACTGTGTGTGTGTGGGATTAATCATATTGTTAAAGATATGTTTTCAGTTTCATCAGATTTCCCCAAAGATTTATGCCTGACTCATGTAGGTCACGGACCACACTGTAACTGTAGAATCATGTGTAATTGTACAGGAAAAAAATAATTCTAGCTGTAGAGACACTGCACACCTTAGAAGCAATAACTGTACTCTTTAATAAAAGATGCATGTTCTTACCCAGTTCTATGGTGTTCGCCTAATAACCTGTCTTTATCCTTGCTTGATAAAATCTCAACCAAAAGACACACTCATTGCCTAATGTTTTGGTGATGTTCTTGCAAGTAAACATCTACCGAGCATCTCTATTTTATCTGGACAAGTGTTTCCATACAAGGTGACCGTGTGCTGTGCAATAATCGAGGCGTCAGCATATTTAGCGCAAGTGCAACATCTGTTGCGCAAACTTACGTACTCTCCTGCAGGGTTTAGGGTCTGCATACGAGTGCGCCAGTGCTGCAGGAGGCGCTATTCAATTTCCATGACCATTTCTACAAATACAGGGAGAAGATTGAGGTGCGGTACAGTCACCCGTCTTGGAAGGAATCGGCTTGGGCGTGCCTCGGTGGTAATGATCACAGGCTTGGTCGTGTAGTGTGTTTGTGTTTGGTCAGCTGCTACGCGTATGACACATCAGTGAAAACTCAGCAGGATGTCTGTTATGTCAAATTTGTGCGTGGAAGCCAGGCAAAAGTCCTCTCCATATGAACCAGGGTTTCTTCATCCTTTCGTATTTTTGATTCTGGAAATGTCGGATGTATAATTATGACCCTTTGTAATCAATTACGTCGGTTATTTTAAATACATCTTTTTGCATGAAAGTTGTCCATGTGTCACACTCTATACGTTCATCCCAGATTATAGCGTCCCCAACTTTCTGATTGCCGGAGTTGAAGTTGTGCTCCTGTGGTTGGCCGTTTCAGTCTAACAAAGCATCCAGGGCATTTTATTAGGTCTCTGTTTAAAGAATTCCCCACACTGGCTAATCAGGTGCAGGCTTTTTGGGATAAAGTCTCATTTTCCAGAGCTGGAGTCGCCATAATTAGGGCTGAATGTATACAGACCGACGCATTCCACACAGATAGGTGTATTTACGTCTGTTACATAAATAATAGTTAGCCCTCTGACCTAATTATAACACAGCCATGAAAATTTGTTCCTAATCACAGCCAAATCATGTCCTCATATCACGTGTGTAATGCTGCAGGTGGAAGAATCCGGAATAGGCGAGCATGTACTACAGAAGATTTTAATTGCCATGCTCTGGGTGGGAGGGATGCCATGTCCTGTCTCTTCTCTCGATCACAAGAACACTAGCCAATCGTGGGCATCTGTGGGCTCGTGTATGCAGAAGAGGGTGGCCAGCACTTAATGTGTTACATTGCCATGTGATGCAGCAGGATGGCTGGATTCACACTGCTGGTAGCTGTTGTATGATCGTGAGAACTGGCTCATAGGTGGGACAATTGGGGAGAATTGGTTTTGTTTCGCCAAGTCTGTAGATAATAGAGATTTTTGCTACTATGGTTGATTGAGTATGAAGGCACTGAGGTAACGTGGTGGTTATTTTCGATAAGGCAAATTAGTACACTGTGCATGTCAAACGAAGCACCTGGTAGCCATGAATTTTTACGTTGTAGCCCAGAAATACCAACGTCATAGAGACAAATTGAGAAACCTGAGCCACAGCTTTAAAATGCTATGTGAACGTCATACTCCTTCATGGAGTCTAGTTAGTTATTTGGTTGGAATGCTCAAAAAAAGTCCGTTCTCTTTGAGAATTTGCTTGAGGTGGTGCAGGTTAATGGTACACCTGGCAGCCCCAGTGACAGGTTTTATGCGTCATTCCTGGATTGAAGTGTGATGTAATGTCAATGTTTTCAAATGAAATAAAAAAGTTTTACACTTTAATGGGCATGTAATAGAGCTGGAGAAACTTGTCACCTTAATATATTGATTCGTGGCCACGATACCCTGGCAGTGTATTCTGCTCGTCTCTGCTGATTTGTCCATAATGTGAATTTATAGTACAGATTGCAAACAGAGATGTGCAACAAGTGTGTCTTTTGAGTTTTACGCTATCTTCCTGCTCGTATTTTATGCGTATAATGCAATCTGGCTATTAAGAAACTTCCTTTGTCTGATTACTGACTCAAACTCACAAACTTCATTTCCATTTTCTCGAAGCTTGTGTATTTGAACCACCACACCAAACCACCGTAAATGTTTTTGACCACTTCTTTTTTTTTTTTTTTTTTTTTTTTTTTTTTAATAGCTGAGTTTAGAAGAGGATGAGAATGAATGCGAGATTTTGGTCCAGTTGTGAAAAAAAAAAAAACTTGAGCAGCTGGATGAGTTTGTGGGTTTTGGTATGTCAATTACAGCCATTTGAAATAACAGGACATTCCTTGGTGCACTATTATATTTACTAAAAGCTACACAAGGGGCTCGAATTGAAGAGTCGGTGTGAGAGAAAGGCGAAGCGAGAAAGAAGCAAGAGGCCAGCTAAGGCTCAGGTGACATTGAAATACGGGGCAGGAATTCGTTTCTCGTTCGTGTTATTCTTCGTCGTTCAATGACGCCTCTCTTCTAAGCATCCACATGTGTGGTTAATTTTAAAAGATTTCTCGTCAGGCGTGCTCAACCACATTCTTGTCTCGTTTTTAGATTTAGCTGTAGTGTGTCCATTGTCAAGTGGGTTAATAAGAGGCTGCCTTCAGGGATTCCTGGGGGGAGAATAGTGTTTTCTTTTCGGAATGCATTTATGATGGCAGTGTGTGTCTGTGTGTCTGTGTGTCTGAACGGCCAACCTGGTGTACTTACAGCTCCATTTTAACATTTTTTTTTCAGCAAGAGTTGTTTATTAGCTTTGGGATTTGATTAAGTCCATTTTATTTTCTTGTATTTTTGGTTCTTTCTAGAAACTAAAAAAACAATAAGCTCCTTTTCGAGTTAATATCTTAATTATAAATCAAGGTGATTATTTGTGTGTGCAGGCATGGGTGTGTGTGGGGGGGCTCCAGCCCAGCCCAGCCCTACATTAATCCTGAAACTCACATTAGCAGCATTTTCAGGCTTTTAAACATGTGTGTACATTTAGAAACCCTTAAAAATGAGAAGCTTATATTGCTGTTCATGCATGTCCTAGTAGTAGAACTTACTATCCCCAGAACAAAAAAAGTGAAATGAGACTTCTACTTTTACACCTCACCAGTTTGCTATTAATAGGCTGGTTTGCATTTCTTCTTTTTTTTTTTTTTTTTTTCCCATATGAGAAATTTTGCTCACCAGAACTGAACATGACCGTACCATGTTTCACACGAACAGAATGGCAGAAAGTTTCAGTAAACTCTATTATTATTATTATTATTATTATTATTATTTCAAATGAAACTTCTTGTATTCAATCTGGTTGTTTACATGCTTTTTTTTTTTTTGTTGGAGAATTTACGCCATTCCTTTTAAAGTTCCTCGTCTCTGTAATGTTTTGGCAGTTCAGCTCTCATTAAGGTTATGAAGGCTTAGAACTGGATGTCCACAAACATGTGCTCTCATGACTAATTTGGGCCGACTCATGAATCACGTCAGCATGTACACGCTCAGACGTCTTGTTTCGACAAGCCGCCATCGAAACCTTGAGCAAATGTGCCATCTTTTAAGCTTCATCCCTGCACTTCTGGATCTTCAGCACGGAGCCCAGCGCCCCTCCGTCCAGACATATCTAAATTCTCTCTCTGTAATTATGTAAATGTAATGTTTGTATTTATAGGCGAAAGCCACAGGCTGCGGGCCTCGTCTCACAGCAGCTGGAAAGCATCTTGGCCTGAACTATAATACCCAATTCCATAAGCCTGAGTGGGGGTTCAGGAATAGCAGCTTCGTACCCTTGCCTTAACCAAATGCCGTGTTAAGGGCGCATGGTTACCAGTAATGAGCTTGTGTGCCGCAGAGTTTCTGGGGACTCCAAAGCAACATCAAAGCAGCCCATAATAAGAGACTGAGCTTAAATATGCGAGTTGTCTTTTTCTAAGACTTGGGACAAGTATAAGAAACCAAAAATCACAAAGATGCACATGGCGACAGGAATATATTCAAATTTAGTTTAATATGTACAATAAATACAATACTTACAATATAAAAGTTATGTACACAATCTTTAAAAAAAAAAGTCACGCAGAGCGTCTAGCCCTGGCATATGTGCTAGTGTACAATGGGGCTTGAACAGGTTATTGTACCTTCATGATACAATATCTAGAAAATATTCTACTTTCATGAAAACCAAATGGCTGAAACCTTGAGTGAACACACAGTTCTGGTCCTTAGAACAATTTGGAGGCAGTTTCAAGAGGAAAACATTGTCATCACGCATGAATTCAGGATGTCACATTTTGCACAATCCTGGCAGCACAGCATGCATTTCATGCAATTCAGAGGCACCGTGTTAAACTTACATTGTTTCCTGTTTCAACATAGCTATATAGAGATATAGAGAGATTTTATATATTATAGGACCAGCCCTGCAGGTTGCTGTTTGTCCCCAAAACACTTAGGCAGCGTTTAAACTGCCTGCTCTATAAATCCCACGTAGTACCAGCTACATTGTTACAAAAGTATATAAAGAACAATAGAAATCTTTATCGACCCAAAAAAAAAAACAGTCTTTTGGTCTTGTACAAAGGACTTAAATAAGGCAGTAATAAGGCTTTGGCTTTTTTTTTTTTTTTTTTTTTTGGCCGTTTGTCTTGTGTGTGTCTCTCACATGTGCCTCTTCATGTGCAGCGCCAGATGGTCGGAGCGGGAGAAGGCGCGCTCACACAGGTGGCACTGGAAGGGTCTGTGGCCGGTGTGCTTGCGGAAGTGACGCGTGAGCTCGTCAGAGCGGGCAAACTTCCATCCGCAGCCTTCCCAGTTGCAGTGGTACGGCTTCTCACCTGATGAGAAAAAAGATGTTAATTCAGTGATGAATCGCTTCCAAAACGTTCTTATAGTAGTAAAAACATTAGACAAAATAAACCTATTGAGTCAATTCAGCTCTAAATCTTTGCCTGTACATAATTTGTCTCAAATAAACAGAGTTTATTTATTTATTTGTTTTACTTCTTTGTTTTTAATCCTCTTACCGGTGTGAGTTCGGTGATGCGCCTTGAGGTGCGAGCTCTTGGTGTACGTCTTGCCGCATCCGGCAAACGTGCAGGTGTGCGTGGCCGCGCGCTTCCTCGGCCAAGTGCGTCGCCCGCGCTTCGGCTTGGACTCGAGCAGGTCGAGCGGCGAGGACGGAGGAGTGAGGAGCGCGCGCGGGACACCACCGGACTGCACCATACCGAGGCCGTCATCGAACATGCCCGCGTACGCGCGCGCTCCCGCGTAGGCCAGCGGCACCTGCTGATGCTGGTGCTGCTGCTGCGGTAGAGGCGCGTGGCTTGGGTAGTAGCCGTTCTGCGGGAAAGTGGTGCGGCAGATCTGCGTGTGACAACGCGCCTGGTCGTCCGGGCTGAGCGGCGGCGTCATGTTCCCCGCTGCTTGCGGAGAGACGGCGAGCCTCGGCTGGTCAAAGGACATCGCGCACGATGCGTTGCCCTCCTGCTTCATCCGGTGGCAGCTTTGTGGCACCATGCCCAACACGGGACCGTAGCCGTCCGTGCACGGCTCAACTTTGATGCCCTCGATGAAGTCCTGCCTCGGGAAAGGCGCGGAGTTCACCACGAACCGGCCCTGAATCCCGATGCTGCTGCTGCTGCTGGTTGTGCTCATGCAGTACGTGTTGTCCGCTTCGGAGTGCAACAGTTCCGCCACAAGGCTGTGGGAGTACGGTGGTGGAGGCGGCACGTACGCGCTCCCTGTCTGGTACATGTTGCAGTGCTCCACTGCTGAAGTATAGTCCATCGCTCCCACCACGCTCTCAGGACCGCTCGTGTTGGCCAGAATAAACTCCAGATCCAAGAAATCGCTCAGATCCTCGTCGTCCTTTCTGGCACGGCACGCATCCACGCTCGGTACGGCGCACGCCAGCGGTTTCTCCAATTCTCCAATCCACCTCTGCAAACAAAAAAGATGCACTTAGTGTTAAGATCTTTCAGTGAATAGCTAACAGTGCTTTTAACCTTAAAAACTTTAATGCAGGGTTTTGCGTAAAATGCGCGTGCGAAATGCGTAAAACACAACTATTACTTACATTTTCCCAAAGTTTCTCCTTCTGTCCAGCGAAAGTAGAGATGGATGGCAAAATGGTGCCAGGTAAAGCCATTTTCCAAAAACGTGAAAGTTATACTTTAAAAAAAAAAAACTTTTTTATGTGTGTGAGCGGAAAATATACCGCTCTCCCCGTCAAAAAATATTAATACACGTCTGATCCAGAGTTCGTTTTCTTTCCCATAAAACTGCGCTGCTCCAGTGTCCTGAGCGGGCAGCGAGTGTGTGGCAGGTAAAACCCTCCTCCCTTATAAACCCCGCTGCTGGACCAATTGTGCGAGCGGAGGAAACGGCGTTCAGGATGGAGGTAGAGCGCCCAAAAATAGCCGGTATAAAAGTGCAGGTCGAACGGAGCGCGCTCTCTCTCTCCACTTTACTCCGAGTAAAACACACACGCTCTCTCCCTCTGCCTGCGCTCATACTCGCATTTAGCTACTCGCGATACCGTGACGTCCGAGAAGGGGCGGCGCTCGGCATGCCGCTTGATTTGTACCGCGCATGCGCAACAGACATGCCGCTCACAGTTGCCAGATTTTAATGTCTTTAATCACACTGGGCGGTAGAATAAAGGAGTCGTGGATCAATTTGATATGATTTGTGGTATTTTGGTGGCTCATTCGTGGCTTTTCAGTGCGTGCAGCATTCATTTGGAAAGTAACATTTCAGGTCTGCTCATCTGGCGGCTCTGATGGGCTGCAGTTGTCAAAGGACTGCAGGAATAAGCCAGAAAAGTAACTGCAACATAATATCAACCCGAAATAGTTTACTTATAGAAGCAGTCTGGGGTGTAATTTAGAGACACAAAGCGACACATTCTGATGAAAAAAGAAACAGCCATCCATGAGATGTTATTTTGTTCATTTGGGTTTTTTTCCATATTTTTTTCTCTTACTTTGTCAATACTTGGCTACAAAACATTTCACTGATCCAGGACTCGCACTTCAGCCAAACCCATTTTAACTTTGTACCTTTTAAAAGAAAACAAATGACAAACAAATAACGAATAACATTTTTCTTTCATTTTCTTTCATTTTTCGAAACGTATGTGTCTTAACGGTGATTGCTACTAATCCAATAATGCTGCTGCTGATGATATTGATATTGTGTTTCATATATATATAGCACCTCTTTGTATTGGTCACATGAGTATTTTTTATTCATAATCAAATACACGTGATGACAATAGCAGTTTAAACAACTCCGAGTTGAACTCTGAGTAAGTGAATAATGCCATATGTTTAAAACGAAAGCGCTTATTATTATTATTATTATTATTTTATTATTATTATTGCTTCAGTGAATCTGCGTGGCGTGAGTGGAGCCGTCCTCGCCCGCGCGCAGCCCCGCATCAATCGCCGTGACGACGGCGCGCGCGCGCCCTCGCGGCTTTTTTGTGTCCGCGCAGCAGGTTTGTCTAAACGCGGGCGCCGCTCGTGTCTCCCTCTCGGCCGCGCGCTCGACGCTCACGTCGCGCGCCATTCACGTGCAAATGAAGCGGTGCATTCAGGTCGGGCGACGCGCCGATCGGCGCTGTGATTCACTCGCATTGTTTACGGAGCCATTAAGTTTCGCTAATGACGAGTCCTTGGGTTTGAAGGAGAAGGTGTAGGGGGCAGTAAATACCCCTCGCTACAGACTTTTATCAGGTCACGTGGTGGCATGCAAACTTAAGGTTAATGGATAGGTCTAGTGGGACACATTTGCATAAATAATCATCAAGAGTCATTTCATACAACACATTTGCATACATCATTAAGTGATGGATACCAAAACCAGGACTGATAGCTTATTTTCACACCTGCTCTGAGTAGATCTCTTCCTGTCTCAATGGGACATCTGTACCTTTAGTTTTGTTTTGGTTAGGGGGAAGGTGCATGTGCTGTACCTTTAATTAGCTTTTTTTTTTTTTTTAAATAGTTGAAGCTTTAAAGATGCTGGTCTTCAATGCAACCTTCATGGTACCCAACTACAGTAACAAGGGTGTGCTGGATACTAGCCTATAGCACCATGATTCATATTATATTATGATTATATTTATAGTCTTTAGAAACCCACAGATTTAGTCTATATAGCCAGGTAGGTTATCTACACTACCGGTCAAAAGTTTGGGGTCACCTACTCTTTTTCATAGGTTTTTCTTTATTTTTTTGCTTTCTACGTTGTAAAACATTACTGAAT
>JAQQZR010000018.1:13272296-13307356 GCA_030068235.1 Notoglanidium macrostoma
AGAGAAACAACAGTCCATCATTATCCAGTCTCTTTTAAAGTCATAAAAATAAAGAGATAATTGAATTAGAAGGTGACCCCAAACTTTTGACCGGTAGTGTATCTCAGGTGATTTTTCTTTATTTGATGCACACACAAGCCATTAGTACCATACTGTACATTTGCTTGTCTCTCAAGTGGTACTCTTTAAAGGTACATCTTTTGTACCTTTAGTATGTATCTGTTACAAGGAAACAAGGGTATAAGGTGCACTCTAAAGGTACAAAAATGTACCTTTAAAAAGTGACAAGAAAAAATACAGATTAACACCCTTTATTTCTGAGTGCTCAAGAGTATATCTTTTTGTACATATAATAATTAGATCTATCATTCAACTGGAAATGCAGCTATACTGTAGTCTACCCAGTATAAAATGATCTAATTTGCATAATTGGGGCAAAAATAATTCTTAAAAGTACATTGTATGCACCTGTCTAGGAAAGGTATAGTCATGGATACACCCTTAATTTCTGAGCGTTCACAATGTTCGGAATGAGAAGTGGGTGTGAATGTCTCAGGCACTTAAGTTTGAACCTGGCTCGAGCCTAGCACTAGCACTAGCACTAGCTCCACAAACCAGCTTTAATATCGAATTCCTCTGACAAGTCCTGAATCCTTACAGTTCCTGGAAGTATCACTGCTACTCTGCATATGAGCGTGTGACTGAATGACTGAATGTAAAAGTGTGTGAGGATGATTTCCGAATCATCTCTGTAGTGTATGTGTTTGAAAGTCAAAGTGATCCATGTAGTCCAGTATAATCTTTTAAGACAAATGGCAGAACCCAAATAACTGTAAAGAAAGCTTTTCATTCAAATGCATTTTTTCCCATCGCACAAAATGACAGCAATTATAGACGCACGTCATGCATGCCGTCGAATTCTTTCACGGTGCCTGACGTGTGTGTTTAAGTTCAATATGAACAACCCCCATACACTCCCAGCCACATAACAGGCATCATTTCTAAGTGATGTGTCAACCTACCATGTGCGCTTGTGTGTGTGTGTGTGTGTGTGTTTCTATGGGACCTCAGTGTAAAGCATGCACATTGTAATTTCCATGCCCCAGCTTGTGTTTGTTTGTTCAAACTCAGATGGACAGAGTGTCCCGTTTGCAAAACCCGCCTTTGTTTTCACGGCAGCCGTCGAAAAACATTAGCTCACTGCGGCCCGTCTCACTTTTACTGATGCAGTTTCACTTGAAGAAATACCTACTTTGTCTCCTCTTGCTCTTTCGCTCTCTGTCTGTCTCTCTCTTTTGCTTGTGACTGAAGGCTTTCCCGTTTTTGAGTCTGTGATGATTCAAACGCGGCGGTTACTCACATGTCAGAACATCTTTGGGGTTGTGTTGAGTCTGGGCCAAAGTCTGATGAGCAAATGCTTCCCAAACTTGGTGTTTCTTTGCACAATAGTGTAACAGTGGTGTAACTATTGCCAGAAAAGCCAGGAGGTCACACTGGCTAATAATTGCGGTGAGACAATACAGCAAGAGATAACACGACAGTGTGTGCTGTTATAGGAAAATAATCAATGATGCCATGGTGTAGTGTGACCTGAAGTGGATCAGGCTTACGCTTACCATCCCAAAGTTGATAACTTTCCAATAACATGTTTAATTCTTTTTATGCCACAGCAATTGGTCAGTTTTGGAGTACTTAAAGAACATTGACATTATAGATGTTTACATTATAGCAGCTATAAACACTTGTTCCCTCACCAGCCTTTATTTTTTTCTGACTTTTGACCTTAATATGAGACATAAAATGCAGTCATGTTACAGGAGAGAAAAAAACAAGCACAAACCCATCTTTCCTGAAGACTTTCTTTTGGTGGAAATCTTATAGTTATAAAGCTCCTTACAAACAACTCTGTTACTTAAAAACACATCAAGCCCACTTGAATGAAGCGCAGAAAAGATAACTTTAGAATGACATTAATATCAACCTGTGGTTCGAGTTACAGTCAGGCTGTTAGAGAAAATGCATCAACAGCTTCTGACCAATCAGAATCGAGAATTCAACAGCGCTGTGGAATGAATACCTATATTTCACATTTTGCTTTTCGAATTCATCATGTTACCGGTTGTACACTTTCCAACAGTTCACTTTCTGTTTTGTTTCCAGTCTCCAGCTATACCTCAACATCTGCTTACGAGGATGTGAATGGTGATCTTTTTGTGAGTCCTATAACTGCCATCATTCTTGCACTTGGAATGTACGAAACAGAAGGCATTTCCCTGGTGGGCTAATTTTAATAGTAAGCTTCCATCATCACTACTCTTTTCATGTCACGGTGCAGATGTGTTGTGTGTGTGTGTGTGTGTGTGTGTGTCATGCTTTAGGTCTTCAAGGTTTACTTTCTCCATGCTTGAAGTAATTACACAAATGTGCTGTATTAGGATAATTCATATCCTAAACAAAAGCGTCAAATCTGGCAAGAGAGTTTTTTTTTTTTTTTTTTTCCTCCTCGAACATGCTCAAACACGTGGCTTCCATCAAAGAGTCTCATTACATATGTCTTTTTGTCTTCTTTCTTTTGTCTCATGGCCTACTGGGAGAGAAAAAACAAACTTTAGGAGCCTTCAAACAAACCTAAAACCTTCAACGTTCCCTTTCTCCGCTAGTTATGTGGGCCGTACTTGCAAATGCACTTGTGGCGCATCCTATTTGTGTGTTTTCTGTCCAGTTTCACTCCTCATACCTACTGGATACAGACGTTCAGCCGGGCTGAGAGAATAGGAGAGCAGGAGCGAGTGAGCAACGTGCTTGTGGAAAGTGTGCGAGGGAGAGTTTGACGGCGAGTGGGCTCCTGCCCGGGCCTTTTATACCGGGTTATTTTTAAACGCACACCCCTTGCTTATTGCGGCGTTTCCTCTCTGGGCCACTCAGGAAGCCAGTTTGGTCCCATTTCCTGCACACACACGCGGCCAGATTCGTGCAGAATCACAGAATGATAGCATTGAGACTCGCGGGCTCCGCGAAGAAAAATAGAGAAAGTGGGGGTGGGATAGCTGAGAAATGAAAAACAGAGATTGGCTGGCACGTGCAGCCATCTTTGCTGGAATTCAAAGGCCTGGCTTGCATCCAGTTCTAATTTCGGTACACCTCAAATATTTGTGGAAAAATTCTGGAACAAGAACGGCGTTCACTTTGGGGTGTTTTTTTCCACTATGCGCACCTGAGGGCTGAGAGCCGCACTGTTCTGGCTCTGTTCTGCCCAGGACAGGGTTAGGGTTAGCACACAACTGAAACAAAAGAAAGCCAACAAAGCAACGGCACCTTATAGTCGAGCCAGGGAGTGTTTCTCTCGCTCTGTCTTACATAAGACTGGGATTAGGTCCCATTACATCATGTTGCCATTCTCCGAGCGTACAGATCTTTTGATTTATACACGCTTGGGGCTGCATCTTTGGACCAACCCGACAAGCCTGTACAAACATAATACATAGGATAAACGCTTTTTAGATGGACCTCAGCTGAAACGTTGCCACTGTCGATAGTAAATTGTCTGTTGTGCTTTGTACATGATGCCAGGGCTTTCAGGCCCATGGGGTTTTAATGATGTGCTGCATCACTAAATTCCCGAACGACTCGAGGCCTCACAAGGTGTGTTATGAAGCAAAAGGTCACACAACACCTACAGCATAGTATTTAAAGGTTGTAGCGTTCCCAGTTACACTCCAGAGGAAAATGAGGCATGTCAAACATGTAGTCCATTTACAGCACCAATATTCTGCTGAACTATTTTTCTTAATTACAGCAGCAACTCTGCCAGTACTTCCACCACCAGGGTTTATATAAATGCACTCGTTCTAATACATTGTCATTGTTTCCGACGTATACAGGGAACTTGTATGATGGGCATTTCACATAAACGTAGCATTTATAGAAGGAGTCAGTGCTTTGTATCACGGTAATGTTAAGTGGTCTGACATTTAGTCCATCATTCAAACCCGTCATAGTTTATCCTGTAGCAACACCCCCAAGTGTTTTATTCCTTGCATATTAATGCATTGTATAAATCTGAGCTGGTGCTGAGGATGTAACTGGGAGTAAGTGTACAGTGCACAGGAGAGGAACATGGTTTGCATTTATTAGCTGTTAACACTTAACCACGATTGAGCGCAAACACATACCTGCCTCGTAAAATGTTTCATTCGGGTGGGAGGAGATCTTGAAAGGTGGCTTTTGTTTGATTAAAGGAAATGTTCTGGTTGTGTAAAAGGTTACAGAGCGACGTAAAGGGGGTCAGCGGAGAGAGCAGGCTGTAGCTGTAGCCTGTAAAGTGTCCCATCACTCTATAAAGTCACATCAACTTCACTTGGGAATATTCACATGATTCACGTGTGAGATTTATACATGCAGTTTTTTTTTCCCTTTCCCAAATGATCCGTTTTCACATCAGTCTTTGCACGTGATTGGTTTGTAAGATTTTCACACAATTCTTTCTACGTGTGATTTTTTTTTCTTTTAACTTGATTTTTCACATGAATCATTCCATTAATCATTTGGCATGATTTCTTATCGTGCTTGACTCATTGATTTTGACACGTTTCTTTTCACACGATTCATCGAACATGATATTCACGCATGATTCATTTATTTTCAGTTGGATTTCTAGCCATGATGAATTCATCTTCACGTCTGATTTTTTTTCTCCCCCCAGCGTTCCCGCAGCACGCGATTTTTACACGATTCATTTTGTAATCTGATTTTGTTTTTTCTTTTCATCGTTTTCACATTGGTTTTTTTCACACGAACCATTTAAGTGACCCATGTTCACGTTTCACGTGTTGGACGTGCGGTTTCATTTTTCACTCGTGATTTTCTCACATGAATAATTCCTTTTTCACACGCGATCACATACAGTATTAGTCAGACGTTTCAGGGCATAATGTGTCAAAATGAACAGATGCTCTCCTGTGTCTCCAGCCATCACTTTGACATCGATTTGTCCAAACGAATCAAGTCTCATTAACCGTGTGACTGTTTCAGTGTGAGCGCGGCACAGGCTTAAGGCCTGAGTAAAGCGAGTCTGTTTCATTTCTGCTGAAGCCTGCCACATATACGCACGCAAGCATGCTTGAATCTGCCGCCTCTAAATTCGACCAGCTGAATAAACAACACACACACACACACACACACACACACACCTCATCGTCGATGCATACCTGTACAGCCTCACAATTGCGACTATTTAGTATTGGACTGCTGGCCTGAGCTGGCATCCATCTTTCTGCCACATACTCCTGCATTTTTTGTGCTTTAAAGGAAATGGCTTGAATTTTTTCTCTCTCCAGTTCTCAGAAGGAACGAGCAGATTTCTTTACGTTGTATTCTTGAATTTAGAACCTTAACGCATAGCAGATGTAAAGACCAAAGTGAATAGAGCTGTTCAAGAATGTATTGGGCGAAAACGGTTAATCAGTCATGTTCTTTCTTTCTTTTTGTTTTAATATCCATGAAATAGTATTTGCACCGACTTTAATAGCGACTTCCTCACACCGCTTGAAAGTCACTGGATGTGGTAATGAAATTGAAATGACAACACTGCACTGTTCCGCTCAATGTCTTTCCACTGAAACATGACTCATGCCTCAATTTGTTTTTCTTTTCTTTTTCTTCTTTTTTTTTTTCTTTTTTTTTTTACGAAGAAATGTTATTATATTGTGATCTGTAATATGTGAGCAATTATTGGGCTGATTGTCATTATGTAAGCAGTTTAGCATTCAAATGGTTTCTTTCCAAGCCTACAGCATCCAAACAATGAGACTCAGTCAAGAGCATTTGTGGCCCTTCGGTACACATGCACTGAATCAACAAGCTCACGTTCTGTACATCGCACTCGCTGGATCTGCTGCAGGTCTGAATCTGAGCTTTGTTCCACCTGACAGCTATTGGACTACGTCCATGTTCGCAATACCTGACACGAGGCCAGCGGTTCAGTGAGAGAAACGACAGGAAAGGGCTCAGTATCTGCGGCACACTTTCGCTGTGATCAGCAGAGGAAACAGGACACTGGTGGGTCAGTCTGACTGCTGCCCTCTGCTCTGACCCACACCGTGTTCATAAAACGGCTGCTCAGGTCACGTCCTGTACATACTGCCAATGCCGTCATCACAGGCCGATGGACCAATTAGACGGCTACTGGCGGGAAAAGGCAGCGCAACTGCGTCAGAAAATGCTGATCTCGCCATGATGTGCTGCCACTGTGATTGACTTCATGACATAATGGTAGTGATTAATACAAGGCACATCACGACCCTACTGAAGCCTTGATTATGAGTGATCAGATGGTGGATCACCATAAATGGATAAAAAATGTTACTATTAGCAAAATGTCGTATAAGAGGAATAAAACACTTCAGGAATGAGCCGAAATTAGAAAATAATCATCCTCAGCATGGTTAGTAAATTAGGGTCGGAGAAAATACATACGTCTGTCATTAATGTCATGACATTATCAATAGTCATAAAAAAAAAAAACACACTTTACTCAAAGCCTAGAGAAAATATGCATAACTGTCATTATGACGTCATTGCATTGTTAGAAGTATTCTTATAAAAATCTTATGAGGAGAAAAAAAAAAACGCACACTTTACTAAGAGGCATAAAAGATATATTCATAACGTCTGTCATTGTCATGGCACTCGTAAAAATGACACAAATGTCATTACAGAATACACGTACATAAATGCACACATTTTTGTCATTAGGATGTCATGATATTTTACATGAAATCATATAAGAAGTAATAAGAAACATACTTTACTTAAGAGCTAGAAACGATATGTCTGTCATTATGATGTCATGACATCAAAAGTATACGCAACAATCTTTTAAGCAGGAAAAAATGCGCGTTACAGGGCAGAGGTGATGTGCATAATTGTGTCAGTATGATGTCATGACATGGTTATAAGTAGTCATAAAAATCTTATAAGCAGAAATAAGAAACACACTTTAATTAAGAGTGAAAATATACATGACTGGGTCATTATGATGTCATGACATTATCATGAGTATATGTGAAATCTTATAAGCAGTAATAGGAAACACTTTACTTAGGAGCTAGAAACAATATTTGAACTTCTGTCATTATCATATTATATCATGTCATAATTATACATAAATATGTTATTAGCGGAAAAAAATCCACTTTACGGGGCAGAGAAAATCCACATAAGTGTGTCATTATGATGTCATGACATTGTTATAAGTATAAGTAAAAATATAAGCTGAAAATAAGAATCACACTTTAGTTATTTGAGCTAGTGAAAATATACATCAGTCACGGCACTGTCAAAAGCAGGAATAAAAATCTTATAAGCAGAAATATGAAGCACGCTTTACTTAAGAGTCAGAGAAGATATTCATAACTTCTGTCATTATGACGTCATGGCATCGTCATAAGTAGCGATAAAACCTTTTAACTTCTGTTCTTATGGTTTCTTGACATAGTAATTAGTATATACAAAACCCTTATAAGCAGAAATAAACACACAGTGAATAAACTGATCTTGGAATAAGTCTTTCAAAAGCTTTATGTAGTTTTATATCAGCTGTCATGAAAGGCAGGACATGTAGCCCTATCTGCAGCAAAAGTAAAGTGTTACCAAATAAAGTCATAGAACGCTCATTCCTGTACGTCTGCACAGCAATAAAGCAAAAGAGGATGTAGAAATAACGTACAAATGTTCAATTTAGGATATTTCAGTCATTGTGGAAACTGAATGACTACCCAGCCCAAATCAGTTAACCCACTCCACACGCTAATCTGTAAAAGTGGAACAGCAAGGTGAAAGCTCAGCTGTAACAGTTCTTGAATAATGAGTAAATTAGTGAATGTGTTAAAGGGAGTATCCCCAACACTGACTAATTATGGATCGTGAGCTTGGCTGAAACAGTGGCCCGCAGAGCAGTTGAAAAAGTAGTTAGCTTAGTCAAGAGCGGCGGCGACGCCGAACACAGTCACGCGTGGGTATGCGCCGTCTTAAAACCATGTCTTTTCATTGGCTGGGTCGAACGCGTAACATGGTTGCGACTCATGGCCACCATCCTCCTATCTCATGTTTGCCGCTTCGGTGCTGAGTGTGGAGCAGGTAGAAAGGAAGTGGTTGCGTTTGCTGTGGCTACACACACCCGTTCTGAATGAAAGAGTGAGTTTCGCAGCCAGACAGAAAACAACAACGCCCGTAATGGTGTTAAAACCGTTCATTCCAAATACTTTAAATCAGTGTTTCTGCTGTCAGTTAATCAGGTTTCTGAAGAGGAGAAAGTCCCCTTTGACTGTTATACAAATCTAACTAGAGGATACTTACATTTCTCTGTTTCATAACGTTAATGTTCAGTCATGCATGTCTAAATATCTCAATTCCAAAATCAGGTTATAGTTAAACAGACAGCTTCTTACTCTTTAGTCGAGTAGGGATGTGGCTGTGGAATAGTGGAGGTTTGCAAAAATGCACGTAATAGCACTATTCACTCTCCCTGTCTTGCTGAATTATGTATAATTATTTGCATATAATATAATTGATTATTATCCTATAAGAGCACTTCCTGAAGTGTTTTATTCCTCTTATACTACAAGCTTACTTTTATATTTATTAAAAAACTGACGTGTAGTTGTTGTTTTTTTATCCATTTGTAGCTACATTTACAGTTGTGGAATGTCCATGAAAGAAGTTAGTTCCTATTCTCACATTACAACATCTATATACAGTCATTCCCTCACCAGCCCCTCTCTCTCTCTCTCTCTCTCTCTATACATATATATATATATAACCACCATGATCCTAGAGACTAGGGGCTCCTTAGAGAAATATTCCCCATATCAAACCATACAATCCTTCTTCAACACCTTCTGACCAATCAGATTTGAGCATTCACAATGCTATAATATAATAGAATAGAATTATATATACAATATAAATCTATTATTTTATATGCAGTCTTTCTGTTTGTCTCTATTCCAGAGATATTATGTACTACAATTGGAAATATTCCTCTTCTCTCATGAAATGAAGTGAAGAGTTTCCAAATTATTTAGTTGTTTGCCTCTTATAGTTAGAAACCATGAATCACTGGGTTATGTTCGGCCGTTTGACGGTGCTTTGGTGTCGAGGCGGTTGCTTTCTGCATCTGACAAAAAAAGGCAAAGAAAAGCAAATAAAAGCACAAAGGAGAGGCGTGTTGTTCTTGGAAAAAAATCCATTTTGAGAATAGATCACAGCACTGTAGGTGCAGCCATAACCTATTCTGAGTCGAAAGGGAAATAAAAAAAGAAAGAAAGAAAATACAGCTTCAAAGCATGATAAGGCATAATCTTCTGAAATGCTTTGGATATTTTAGGAATAATTATACACATCTTTGGACACACATTGCAGTATTTACAGAGCTGATATACACACATGTGTGTGTAATAAAATCAATATCACTCCCATCTGAAAGTAAACAGCTCTAAGGGTTTTGAAGAAGTTACCCAAGTTATCAGCAGTGTATCCAGGGCACAATGTTAAATAAAAGATTTCAGTCAAGTGATTATCCATCTTTAGCAGATCTGTACGTAAGCAATAAAACAAGGGAACGGACTGGAGGTGAGGTTTTAGGAAAATAATCAACGACAGGGTGGTGTGTTGCCGCCGATCACCAAGCCGAGTTGATTATTTTCCAGTCCCAGCACATCCTGAAGTGTTTCATTCCACTTACACCACAGCAATTTACCAACAATTACTTTTTATGCATTTATAGTTACAACTAATGTAGTGGAATGTGTCGTTACTATAGAAACGATAACGCATTAATATAACCCCGGCAGCTACACTACAGTCAGAGCTGCTGTTAACAGGAATCAGCACCTTCTAACCGATCAGAGTGGAGAATTCGAGTTGCCGTGGTGTAAACACAGTTAAACCATCTTTTTTGTAATTATTCATCCCTCAAGATGTCAACAGCTGAATACATGTTGAGGGAAATCATCTGGAAAGAATTCACAGCCATACGATTACGATACAAAGCTGGGAAACCGTCCATGCGTGCTCACTTGCCAGAATCCATTTAAACACGCGGGTTTCTGGCTCACGTGTCGATGGCTGGTTTTATCTCCGAGCTGTCCGTTACACTCGTGTGAGGGTTTTGGGTACGGTTGATTTAACCTGATTAAGTGACTTGGCTCGGCTTTGCTGCGCGAGAAAGCGGGCTCATGTTTCCTCCACCTGGAGTGGGGAGTTGCACCTCTGACATAAGCCCAGGCTCGGGCCAACCGCATGGTTCTCGTTCGTTACCCCTCTCCTCCCTCCTTCCCACGAGGTGATGTAGTCATTACAGGTTCTCTCTCCTTCTCTCTCTGCAGGGCCTGGCTGTGTTTAGAAAACACTCACACGCTGGTCACTCGGCAACGGCATGCGTTGCGCAAGGACGTTTGAGGCGCTCCAGGAGAATGCAGTCAAATTGCCATCAGTCTGATAAAGGAGTGCTTTTCTGGGAGAGACGTCGTGCGAGCTTTGGGTGAGAGGTCGAATGAGCGTGGGTGTGTGGAAACAGCGAAGGACGTCGTGAAGTCACTCTGTGAATCGCCACCTCTTCTGATTCATGACCTTTGACCTTGTGACACCCTTCGGTCTAACCTCATCCTCCTCTCATGGAGCTGACAGTCTGGTGTTTACAGACCTCCTGCACATGTTTGACCTCGGCCTGGGGCTAAACTGTGTCTTAAGGCCCCCCTGTGTACTGCATTAAGCACTTGTGGTATTATTGTTTAAGTGGCGAGCGTGTGTGTGTATGGGAAAGAGAGAAAGAGAGAGAGAGAGAGCGAGAGAGAGAGATAGAGAGCGCGAGCGTGTCTGGACACATCGGCCTGATTCAGGTAGAGGATTTGTTTCTCTTGTTGTGCCATAAGGGGATAATTGCTCTTAAGTCCTGGTGCTATTAAGAGGAGGAATGTGTCCCTTTATAACATCACTGCAGCTGTGGAGGTTCAATGCAGATAGACAAGATATGATAAGACAGATGTTCTGTAGATCTTTAACTAAAGGTCAGCTAATGTTTTACTAGCTGTAACTTTGACCTAGGATCAACTTCAGTCTTTCTCTCTCTCTCTAGGTTTTTCTTTAAAAGCCCCTGTATTTATAAGACTTTGGACAAAAATCTTAATCTTAATCTATTAAAGATTTAAAGTATGTAAGACAGTTTTGTAGTCATGTACTTGATGTCGGGTCATTTCAGGCTCACCCAGCCTGGTCTCACACCTGCAAATTTGCTTTGTATGAAAATTAGGCAAGTTGGGATTATCGTTAAGTGTCTTATGTTCTATGAATTAATTCATATTCTTCACAAAATTCAACTGTATTCCTATAGAATGCTTCAAATGCATTAACCCTTGAAATGAAAGAGTCCATTGCAATGCAAATACTGTTTCCTCTTACATAGGATGTCACCCAACTGTCTGACTCACTTTGTTATTAACATCATCAACCAGCCTGAATGCAAATTTAGCAATTTTTTTTAATGATTCAGCGGCGAACCTTTCAGCAGCTGCCACACCTGCCGTACCATTCTTGGTAAAGTCCATTTAGACTCGTGAGCTTGCTGGCTGAACAGCTAAACCTAGAATCGTCTTCTCTCTCTCTCTCTCTCTCTCTCTCTCTCTCTCTCTCTCTCAATCTTTTTCTATTTGGAAAGGAAGAAAAGGAAAAGTCCCGTAAAAGTACGTACTCATACTGTCCATTTTCAGAATGACTAGTAAGGTTTTCTACTGCACCTTGCCAACACAGTGTGTAGTTTGCAGCCTGAGGAGAAAATCGAGCTTTCTTGATTTGAATTCTCATCAATATGATGCTTTTATGAACACTGTGCATTCACAGCTCGTTAGTGATTGAGATTACGTGTTCCATTCTGGTTACTTATGACCCCCAATGATAATAATAACACTGCACAACAAAGTGTTTCCTTCTTGAACACTGTTGGGTGTTTCTTATAGATGTTTGGGTGCTGATCACGAATATCACATCAAAATTTCCCCATCATGTACCGTTTCAGAGAAATCTTCAGTTTTGATTTTTTCTTGTATTTGTATCCAAACATTTTCGCTCCCGTAAGTGACTTATCAACAACGGTTTGCGCAGCCTGGGCGTGTCCAGGCCAGGTTGGAAGCTGCTCTGTGGAAGTTGACATCCTGGGCAGGTCTGAACGAGCTTGACGCTGTCTCAGCATGCTATAAAGGTGGCTTGCATACAACAATCCTGCTCATTTGGTTAATATAGTCAGTCAGTGTGTATGTATAGTATCAGTATAGTATCTGTAGCAATATAACAGTAAGTAAACTTGATGCTATAGACCTTTTGGTGTCGGGCGATATGTCTCGTCGATGTCATAACAGCCGCGATACATTCTGCTATATCTGTTTCGAATATACACTCGCGCCTCAGAGACGTTGGATGACTGCTCTTGAGAAGAAAGCTTGTCATCTGTATTTCGGCTGCAGAATTGGTGATCAAGACAAGCAATACGCGCCTCACATTTGCTGTGTGACATGTGCTGTCAGTCTGAGAGCCTGGCTCAGTACAAAGCCACTCCGTAAAAAATCAGTTCCAGGACATAAAAATGTAGCACATGAATCGCCTGTCGACCCGGCAAAGATATTTTTGCCTCCTCTTCACATAAAACTGGGACTCATGAAGAATTTCGTGAAAGCACTGAACAAGGAAGGCGAAGGTTTTAGTTATTTAACACAGATGTTCCCAAGAATAACTGACGCCAGGATCAAAGAGGGCATTTTTGTTGGCCCCCAGATCAGACATGTTATGAGTGATAAGCGGTTTGAAGATCGGTTAGTTGGGCCGGAAAAAATTGCCTGGAAAGCCTTTAAAGATGTTGACAATTTTCTGGGCAATTACAGAGCCTCAAACTACATTCAGCTGGTAGACAAACTTCTCAAAGCAAGACAATGAAGTGCAACATGTCACTCAAGATTCATTTCCTCCACTCAGACTCGGACTTCTTCCCCGCAAATCTGTCGGTGACGAACACGGTGAAAGGTTTCACCAGGACGTTGCTACGATGGAGAAACGATAGCAGGGCGACTGGAATCCGTCAATGCTCGCTGACTGCTGTTGGACACTGCAACGTGACGCACCAGACACTGAATACAAAAGAAAATCAGGAGCAAAACACTTTTAATTCTGTTGAGTTTAATAGCTTATTCGAAACATAAACGTGACTAAATACGTTATTGTCAGTAAACATATAAATGTCTATTTCTCAGAGTTCCTACGTGACGCAGTAAAACCAAAACTATATTTGTGCAACCCAGTAGGTACCCGTCACAATCAGCAACAACGTTTCAGGAAGCAAGACTTTTCATAAAATTGTTGTGCGGTGATTCTACATCAAGTTACCAGGGTATTTATTCTGAAACAGACTTCCCAAATGCAAGATTCAAGTCACTAAAATCGAACTTGTTTCCCAACTACTTCACCTTTAGCTGAGAAGTCTTTTGTTTTGCCTTACTACTTCTGAACATGTTGAGAATTGTCTTTGTGTCACGATCGGCCCATTGACCAGTCTGAGACCTGCTTCCTTTGCATTCCTCTCAATCCTGACCCTTGTTGAGCTTCTCCGTCTTCATAAACAAAGTGCCTGTGGCCACTCAGTGGTGCTCTCGCCGCTGACCTCCGTTCACTCAATCAGGCTTTAGAGAACAGGATATAAACGGCCACCATCCTTCAAAAGTTTACACCCCCATAGCCTTTGATGGCTGTGTAAAGGAGCTCTGTTTTTCGAAATGGCTCACAGATAAAGATAATTCCAAGAAATCAAATGTTGACATATCTGTACAGAAAGGACGGTTATAAGTGCCATATTCATGTTCACAAAGATTTAGATCTTTTTCACTATGAATAACTTAATATACACTATGTAGCAATGTTTCTTACTTTTGAAGGAACATGTACGAAACAACGCAAAAAGCATTATATTTTGTGCAGGGTGTGCAAACTTTTGCACACTACTGTAAAGACCTTCTGTTTTTATTTCTGATATTATTTCCACAGCGTCAGGTGCCAAAGACAAACAAACAAACGAATGAATTAATTACACCACTTGATTTGCGTTTATTTGACGCTGTTGCATGGATTTGCACGTTTTGATTTCGTTTAGTTGTGAAGACGGAAAGCGTTCATGCAGTTTGTCCTTGCTAGCTCACAGACTTTGAGTCATCCTGTGACATTTTTTCCATCGCTGTGATTCAGGCTGATAGGAGTGGCTGATAAATGGAACGTGCCGAAGATTGAGCAGTATTTGAGAGTTGTTTGATAATGTGACTTGAATGTGCAGCGATAAATAAACGGTTACTACTGCTGTTACTGTGTACTGCGCATAAAGTTCAACAATGACTAATAGCGTGTTTTCATCTGTTATCTAGATTATTGTTTTCAAGTTCAAAATGAAATTTTGTGGCCTGTTGAGTTCATAACTGTGTGTGTGTATAGGTGTGTGGTTAGAAGAAACTGGCACATCTGAGGCTGGTGAGGTTGTAGGGGTGACTGTGGTGAAAGGGCTTTTTTTTGGATGCACCCACGCGAAGCTAGTATCATAGCGGATGTCTTTGCACTAGCCTTGCCAAATAGAGCAAACAACTGCTTTAAAATATAATACCTACCTTGTGTCAGAAATGCTTAATGTTACCGCTATTAATAACTGTTAATGTTTGCACTTGGTTGAAATATAACAGTAGCCACACAATGCACCTATTTGCATTCTTACACACACACACACACACACACACACAAAAGACAGCAGCGTACACGCCTTACACAATGCTACACTCTTATGTAGCAATATTAAGTAAGCTAACTGGGTGCCTGAAGACTGCATTAGTAATTAGCATAGCTAAAGATTCCTCATCAGCAGTTGCTGTCGACTTTAATGATTTAACATGCTAGCTAAAGTTAGTATTACGTATTCTTTTTTTATATAATTAGCACCAGGCACTAGCAAACTAGCTAACTACAGTATATTCCATAAAGTCATAGCACTCACAACACTCCAAGTGGTGACTTATATTCCTGTAACTTCCACACTTCAGTAAAAAGATGTTAGCCGGAAATGCCTAGCGTCTCCCATTCTTATTGCTCAGTTTATTACAGAAAACCCTTTGAAAGAAAATGTCCCCAGAAAAAATCCTGGAAAAAAATCTGCCTTTTCTCCTGATATTAGCAACAAGACAGGAACCTGAGCCAACATCAGGCTAACTACTATGCTATTAAAATGTTTAGCCAGGTCTGCTAGCCGGCCTGCTAACTTAACTTAATGCTTCGAAGTGTATTGTGTAAACCAGTAGACAAATCTGCTAGCTACTAGCTAACCTTTAGCAAACCGTTGTCAGCAAACATTAAGCTATCTATTATATTGTGCAATTGCAGTCCGGCTTTGCTAGCAAGCTAGTCGACATTAGGATGGCTATTATAATGCTAGCAAGTGTAGATTAGCTCTCTCTGCGCCTTTAGCTCATGATAAAGGGTGATAGTGAAACTGGCAAAGAATAAAATAGCAAACATTTCTGTTTTCATCATCACCCTGTGCCTGAAAACAGTAGTGACAGCAGCACAACGGCTCACTGGGGTTTCCCTGTTCCTTCATTATGATTAATGTGTTAGTGCCCACATGCACATGAGCTCACAGCGCTATAGCAGAGCTGCTCTCAGCTGAGGACTGTACCGTGGAAGGCGTTGCACTTGTGGTGATTTAAATGATGAAGAAAATGATCCTGCTCGAGCTGTTTCAGTACAACCATCTGTAAAACATCACCACTGACGCAGTCCTATTGGAAGCTCCCTTAAGACCCTGCACACACACACACACACACACACACACACACACACACACACACACAAAAGCATGCACACTTACACACAGCTGTTCGTGTCTCCCCCCTTTTTGTTACCATAGTTTTCTTTTCCCCTCCCAAAACAAGGCTCGTGCCATTCCTATCGCATCACTGCTCTACTGCATGTGCTCGTGTTTACAGTTGGACCGCGTTCCTTTCCATTTTACTGCTTTTCATTTGCTGTCATTATCTTCAGCGTTTTTGGTTTCTCATTTTCAGTGGCCTTGTACTGTACTGTTGAATTCCTCACAACCTCTAGTTTCGCATGCCGTCTTACAAAGCTTTATGAACTCCTCAAACTCTTCAAACATTGTTCGTATTAAAGCATATTGTTATTTAGTAACTACTAGGAATTAGTGCGAATAGGAAAGCTGTGTAGTTATGAGAGTGAAAAACATGACCACCGATGGGTTTACGTGGTTAAATATTGACCTCCTAAAAGTGAAGCATGACTGATTGGGAGCGTCCACAGCCACCACTACGGCAAATATACCGCACATCACTAGATCAGCTCTCTTTATATTCAAAGCAAATGGTGATGTTTGCATTCTCGTGCATATAGGTGTGTCAGACAAGCAGAGCAATTGTACTAAAACTGCTGTGAACGTGCTGCACGATAATTAACATTTTATTCAACACACCTAGTTAATTCTTAGTTCTGATTGCTCAGAAGGTGTTGATTTCTATCTCGGCAGCTTGGACAGTAGTTCCACAATATGTCCCAGGTTTATATTCTTTCTAATATGGTATCGTAATATTCCATAGCAACAGCTTGTTCTTGGTTACATCCACACTAATACGTTTTAGTTTTAAAAAGCATCACGTTTGCTACATTTCCGCTCCATTTTCAAACACTGAAACAAAGAGTTCTGGAAACACAGCTGGTACTGTTTGTTTGAAAATGTTTTAGTGTGGACAGCCAGAAACGTAGAGTTTTGGAAAGGATGGTGCAGACACCTGTGTTCACTTCCTGATTGGGACTTATCAGTCACGACGTATCCTTCCCTGATTCGTCACGCTCCACGCATCACGTGACCCTTTTCCGGACAAAAACAAACTGCATCAGCCTCGACTCCCAGTGGTAAACACAGCATGGATAATGAATTACAAGCGTTGCTGACCTTGTTGTCTTTGTCAGCAGCTGTTTTCCTGCAATTCTTTGCATTTTGGGGTTTTTCAGTAACATCAACATCAATCTGTGTTTTTTGATTTATTAACCTCCAGAGAGAGAAAAGTTATTGCGTCGCATGCAACCCCACCATCTTTTTTTTATAACACCATTCTAGTATCTTATTTCTTACTTTTTTTTGTAGAATGATAGTCAGCATACTGTATATACACCTAATAATGTACACTTAATAAAATTTTGAAGATTTATTCCAAATCTAGGATGTAGATCCCATAATCCCAACCGTGGCGTGTTGGAGAGAGCTGCAGTTGATTTGCTCAGTTGATGATACCTGAGGCTGCAGCATCATTTTTCACCTTCTCCTTAAAGATCCTTATGTGACTCATAACCGAGCAAGATTTTATAACGCCGATACATCTTTCACTGCAACCGATTTGACTAATGCTTGCCAGCTGCTAAAGTTGGAAAATAAAAAACGTAATAATTTACTTTCTTCTCACTGAGTGTGTGTGCGTGCGTGCGTGTGTGTGTGTGTGTGTGTGTGTGGGGCCACGCTGACAGTAGTGGATTACAGCTAGCGTGTTTTGTGGTTTAACGTTGGCTGTTTCACACTCATATCATACTTTCATAAGTGCATGTCGGAGGAAGCAGCAGAGAAAGTTTATGTGTGCAGAGCAGCTGCAGGGGCTACACACACACACACACACACACACACACGCTCGCTACCTTTGGCTAACACATGCCTGCTGCCTGCGCTCTGTGTGTATTTCTTTCTGACATAGTGTGAAAGATGAGTTGACAGTTTCAGAAGGTTTTGTGTCATTTTCTTTAAAAAAAAAAAAAAAAAACCCTGATAACTAAAGCTTTACTATAATGCATCGTGAATATAGAGTGTTCGTTGAATTGGAGTCCTATCTTAGATCTGGGTACAATAGTGTTTGGAAAAACTTTAAAAACTGAGTAAATTTGCATAGAGAGTTAGAAATTTCTTTCACTAATATTCCAGTAACTTCTCTTTATCACGCTCTGTCACTTTCACATGTGGCTAAAAAGATGTCTGAGAAACCACGTTTCTCTCTTTCTCATGCGTTTCCCAGCAGTAAGGCCGGCTCATCTCGGTTAGTGTGTGTAGGTGGAATGGAAGAATGGAGGGATCTGGGGGGAGTGAACGGACCTGCATCTGTTCTCACAGAGTGTAAAAAGATGTTGGAGGACAAAAGCACCACGGAAAAGGCCACAAATCTCAGGGGCCTACGTGCCAATGGCCTTATAAACACGCCAGTACAAAAAAACATGAGGTGGCCCTGCTTTCTCAGCCCGGACCCCATCATCAGGGCGGCCATTTTTAGAGCGCGCCGGAAACTTCTAGTTTGGGTGTGCCGCCTCTGCAGAAGCCCACTAATGACGGGTTGGTGGGGTAATGCTCTAATGCAGCAAATGTGAACGTTTAGAGAAGCAGTGCTGTCTGAGATGGAAAAGAGAACAGAATCCTTCTCCCAAGTGCACATTACACGTTAGTCTTTATTTCTCCCTCCGTCTGCGACCACCAGGAGTGAAAGAGTGGGTCTAAAGTGGGCTTCTTCTGCTCTAAATACCCTGCCACCCACTCAGAGATAAATAAAATAACATCCTGCATGAGTGTATGCTAAATTATGTCCTCTGTCATAACTTTATACAGCTATTCATAATATTATGAGAAGTTTTTCCGACATGCTTGAGGTTACAGCGTGTAGGCCTCAGGGATAATGAATGATTGAATGAATGAATAGGGAGGTCTTCACTCATGGAGGCAGGTATCTGCTTGTCTAATGGTAATAAATGTGAAGAGCAACATTTAAAAAAAAAATCATTTCAATCAAGTCTGTCCCCTTACCAACTGCACTGTCAAGACATTGTTTTTACAGTTGAGTGCAGAAGTTACCAACCCTTAGGAAAGACGCTAAATGTAATGGGTTTCACAGGCGTGCCTTTTCTATGACAAGTATAGGCCAAAATAGGCAGACAATGTACTGTATGCTAAGATATTCATACTGAACAAAATATTTTGAAATCTGTTTCTGAATGTGAATAACATGAATGAGAAAACTGTGTCATAAACTGCCTTCTTCAGATCAGGTCTTGAGACTGAAAGGAATATCTAGGTTTCTGTTTATTAGTTTTGAAGTTTTCATATTAGTTTTGAAAAGTTTGCACTCATTTCGAGCCTAAGAGGTTTGCCATACTAGGATTAGACTTTTGTTTTTGTTATTTCTCAATGAAAGTTGTGTCGGTGGAAATACTGGACCTGATTTAAAAACAAAAACAAACAACAATCTCTCAAGTGCAAAAGTTTTCACCCCCATGTTTCCATAAAATTCTGAAATAAAGGGTTAAAAAAAAACCCAAAAAACAAGGGGCCAAAAACATTTGCACTTGAGATTAAGAATGCTCATTCTGATCGGAATCAAATGTCCCCATTGATTTAGCTTTACCTCGATATAAAAGCAAAAACCGATTCACAGCACTCAGGTCTGGGATCCTCCAGGGTGCAAAAACAAATCTCTAGTTGAGACCAATTATAGACTCGAGTGATGTAGCTGAGGTTGAGAAGCTGTTGAGAATGCTGACTCTGCTGGCTCTTCTACCTTTGGGTTTTTTCCGCAGTGTATCCGAGGAACATAGTGGAAGGTTTTAGATTTAATAAAAAGGCACTTTCTGCTTTAGTTCATGCTCACGTCACGTTTAAATCCAAATACAGATATATATATATATATTTGAAGGTATAACCAGTTACAGATAGTCTTATTGCAGTGCATTAAACCCCTAACCTGCTCTTACACACCTGCTTCTCATTATAAATAAACCCTCTGTTGCTCTTTCAGGCCTGTTCATCTTTTTCCCCCTGAAGTTTTGGTGACCAAATTGCTGTTTAGGTCATCACTGCTTTTAGCCGAGATGAGTCACGCGGTCTAAGTCTGAAGCGAAGGAGCCGGGCCGCTGTGTGATTCCTACGCGCCGGTCTTTTCTTGGAATGTGCGCAGGCTTCAGGATTGTTCTATTTCCTGTCCTTCAGCAGTGCCTTTGTCTCCGGAGCGGTGTCTGCTAATTACGGAATTCCGCCAGCACACTTGATTCACCCGGACTCCGCAGCTCCTGTACTACTATGGGCTCGGGGTATTTTTGGGCCCTGCTGTAATGCCGGCACACTATTGAATCATGTCAGCGAAACATGGATCACGTAGTGTCTCACAGTATGTAATGAAATTCCAGCATGAATAGTAATTTAATTGACTACATAAAGTTAATTGGTTATATTGTGGGGTGTGGGTGAGTCACTGACACAGATGTCTACCGGTGTGAAGACATATAACGTTATAATGGTATAAAGGGATTGGTAAAGAATTCTCATCCTGCCTTAAAGCGTAAGCCTTGAGGAATAAACAGAAGAACGCTTTAGGGTTCTAGATTTGCCCTTTTTTTTTATTTGACTGTAATAAACACATATCGTACACATAAAATATGCTGGAGGTCTAGGTGACGATGGCAGCAGTTCCCAGTTTCTGGTCTTCCAGTGAAATTTATTTGAACACAGTATAGTATAGTATTTTATATATGTTTTGAGTAAACGTGTCATCCATCAGTATCAGTACTTTCCTGACTCACTTAACTACATCCCTTTCCTGCATTTCACTGGAGTTACTGAATAATTCCTTGCAGTTACTGTATAATATGAGTTTTGATACATAAAATTTGATGAGGATAAAGAAGGGCTTTCTAAAGGGACCCTGTTTTCTGTGGAAAAGCTTCTACTATGGAAACTATAAAACCCGTTAGAGTGCTAGGCAGAACTTCTATTCCTATATCCTGTTAAAAAAAAACAAAAAAAAAACCTCTCTTTCGTTCTTCCTTCTGGAACTTTCTTTCCATAGAACACCCTGAACGTTTGGCTAATTTTATTTGTAAACTCATCGTTTACATACCAGTTTTATTCCTTTTATACCACAGCAGTATGGCAATGAATTATTTAGGTACGACCTGTCATGCATTTCATGTCGTGGAACATCTGTGAAGCAAGTTAGTTCCTGTTATCACTTATATTTTAGCAGTTATAAACAGTGGTTCCCTCTCTTTTTTTTATATCTTAGAAGAAATGAGATAAAAATCACAGCTTGTCATGTTACAGAGAAACTAGAAAGTCCTGAAGACTTTTGTTAGACGGAAAACTTCGCCATGCCAATGACTACACATTTTTCTTTGCTAAGTACCAAGTTTTGTAATCTGCTAATCATTAATCTCAGATTATGAAGAGAAGTCTTGAGACACCACGTTACTGAGCAGTTTACAGTTTGCGTATTATGTGCGTCGGTGAGCGAGCAAAAGACACTGTCACTGTGAAGAGTGTATTGCCATGCTATGATGCTACATCTGTTCTTTTTACACTCATTTCTGTAGTGAGGTAATATTTCAATAGCTCATTTATTGTGTTCCCAGTGACTCAAGAGAGCGGAGAATGCTCATCGCCTCCGGTTCCTCTGAATGTGTGAGTGTTTGCTGTGCGGAAAGACTTCGTGTAAGAGTGCGACCCGAATGGAAAGAGTTGTGATGTGTGATCTCCTCACCCTCGTTGCTTTTATACTCGCCCTCAAAATAGCCGCTCTCCCATTGGCTGAGAAAAAAAAAAAAAAACACATGCTTTCACTGAATCACACGTAGCCAATTAGACAGCAACACTTCCTGTCCAGCAAAAAGATGTTTCCTGGTGATAGTACGTGAGCGAGAGAGCGAGAGAACTCGGAGGCTTTGCTGTGTTTCCCTAACCTTTGCCACCTATAGTGGAAAGCCTTACGCAGGTCTCAGACTGTTGTGACTGAAGCACAGTCAGGAAGCAGAGTGTAAACATGGATGTAAAGCTGCTTCAGGATCAGTGTCGCCCTTTTTTCACAAGGTGCTCTTTCAGGAAACCGAGGAACCTTTTTAATAATTGGTTTCCATTTTTCTCCGGTTTAAGAGCATGAAAAAATGCGCATGTCTTTCGAAATGATAATATTCAATAAAATGGAGGATTTCCCTTTTCCTTCAGGCTCTGAGAACATATTTTAGCATTCAAGACAAATCCTTGACTGTGTACAATGGAGTGGTGACCATGTTTGTTTATTGTGCCGTGCGAATCACGCTGAGGAAAGTTTTGTTAGCATTAGCATAAATACAGCAGGCTTGCTATTGCCTTTACTGAAGGGGAAAGATTTTTTTTTTTTCCATCGAACTTTTCAAGTTACTTTAAGAAAATAGTGAGGTCAATTTTCAGAACTACTTAAGAATTAGCACTGCCTCCATCTTGGTTTTTGAATGAAGGTACCACAGCGCTCCCTCTTGTTCTGTTGGCTCACTTTTTTGGGGTTCTAGGGTCAATGTTTATGGGATTACACTGAATTAACTGCAACTGTAAGCAAACTCCTTCTTGTTCCATCTCACATCCTTTCCCATTCAAATGAATTGACATTTTCTCAAGTGCAGCTTCATTTTAGTTTGTTGTATTTGGGACGGCGGTCCGTCACAGTACACCATGACATGTGTGTTCATACGTACAGCCAATTTACAGTCACCATTTCATCAAGTGGCATATTTTTGGGAGGTTAAAGGAAACCAGAGAACCCAGATGAGGCCCACATAGACACAGGGAGAACACGAAGAGCTCCACATAGACAGTTCAGGATAGAGCCGAGGAGCTATGAGGTGCTGGAGCAGTGCTACTCATTGCACTACTTCCTACAGGGTTTCTACTTGGAAACATGTTTGTCTTAAAGCTAACTATTTAGCTTTAGAAACTATTTATCTCTAGTGACCTTCCTTATTGGACATAAGTAATGTGTTAAGTGTCAGTTTTTTTAGAAGAACCCTTATTGGTATAAAAGACACCAAGTTTCCTGACCTTATAAAGCCAGTAACCATCCAATAATGAAGTCCTCTGTTCTCAATAAACACACTGTAGATCCATAACTAGACATAAACACCTGTTCAGTTCGGTTACAAGCAATTACATATACTGTATATAAAAAAAAAACTGTGTGAAATCTTGGCTCCATGTCAGCCTGTGATGCTACAGCATTACGCAATGAAATTTTTCCATTTGCTGGTAGTAAAGCAATGACCTAAGAGTTAACCATTAGAGTGAGACAGCCACCTTCACTCTCTCATGCCGGTAATGATAATGAAAACATATTTAATCTAAGTAAATCTAAGCGCTCGTCTTGACGAGTAGGTGAAGACACACGAGGGCCGTGCATGTCGTTAACTGGTGTATTCTTTGACGGAGGTAGAAAAATCATTTCCGGAAGATCTGAAAGGCTGCTTCTGTACTCGCACCTTGTATCTTGTGGCACTCACAGTCCAGGAATGTCTGCCGTCTGGAAGGGAAAAGTGCAGTCAGCTGAAATCAGAGTACAGGAAACGTACACACACACACACACACACACACACACATACACATAGAGACACGTACAAATGCACACACTAAAATGGATGTCTTGCAAATTCATTCAAACAAACGCAACGAGAAAAATGGCACCTTTTTCTGCACCGCCATTTCCTGTGTTTTTACACAGAACCAAACAAACACAGAGTGCTGGAACATGTTAATGATTCCCACCTCACACGCTCATCAATTAGCTTTTTTTGCAGCAGCAGCATCAGTGTGTGTATATACACACCTATATGAAGGGTCCCATAGCATGTAATCATCATCAGGAGGCTCTGGAGTCAGGAATAGTTTAGGATTGTGAGCCTCTTTCTCACAATAAGGCGTAGTGTAGGCGCCACACAGAGCCCTCACTGTATACTCTGACGCTACGGACATTCCTCTCTTAGCGTTTAAACCCAGTCGCGGCTTTAACACCTTCGCTGCAGGACCGAGATGTTGTTCCAGCTTTTCTTCTCCATGTTTGCGTGTTTAGGAGTCAGAACGTAGGGCTGTGCTCCTGCTACGCTGATGTGCTTCAGTTGGTCGGAACCAAAGCCGGCTTGTGTCTCTAAAGCCCTGCATTGTTACTTCATGTTTACAGAGGTTTTTCTAGGTGCTTGAAATGTTATACTGCCTTGAGAGAGTAAAAGAACATGCTATGTTAATCCTCCATCATAGGCTGAACTATTGAACTTTGCATTTCCTTATATGACTTACAGTGTTGTGGTTTTTTCCGTGAACTACATTAATAATTTATCTCTTCTTTTGCCCCGACCGTGACTTTCAAAACTCGCCACACTGTCACTCTTAAAAAAATTATCAACGTTTTTTTCGGAGAGATAAAGGTGCAGTATGTAGGATTTAGGAGGCTCTATTAACAGAAATGGAATATAATATTCATAAGTATGTTTTCATTAGTGTATAATTACCCGCAACTACGAATCGTTGTGTTTTTTTGTAAGCATAGAATGAGCCCATTATATCTGCATAGGGAGCGGGTCCACCTCTACAAAGCCGCCATGTTGTGCCGCTACAGTAGCCCAGAATGGACAAACCTCTAGAGAGCGCCTTCCATGTTTCACATTTTTACACGCAGCAGCATGAATATGGAAGGAAGCACCTGAAGGAAGACGAAGAAGGAAGCAAGAAGAAGAAGAAGAAAAAAAAAAGGAATCAGTGTTTGCTGGTGCTGGTTAACGAGTTTGAGAACCCAAATTGTGAAGAATTGAGGATCATACTTATTATTTCGCACGGAAAAGGGCAGGAGTGTTTGAATGTAAGTACTTGGAAGCATGTAGGGCACCTGACGGCCATCGTACGTCCTGGAAAACGAGGAGTAAGGGAGGAGCGTTCAGTTGGTTGCAATTAAATGAAGCCTACATAGTGGATCTTTAAGTCTTAGCTTCTTAAATGGGTTCCATTTAGGGTTCAGCTCTCTGTTAAAGGGATCTTTAAGTGTCTCCCTAGATGAACAAACTGAAGAACTTTGTAATGCTGTACCCTTGTTTTTTCTTTCCCCTCAGTTTTCTCTCCAATTTGGTTCCACCCACAGAGCTTCCAGTTCCACATGCTTCCTCCAGGACACATCCTATGCCGTAAATCTTAAATAGTAACATGAAATTGAAGATAATTTGTCAAAGTATCTATATTTTAAATGCTTTTGACCAATCCATTTCATTTTCCTACGGTGATTCCCTATGCAATGGACCAGAAACTGGCCTCAACCCTCTCACAGATGGTCATGAAGGGAAGACTTCTGTTCAAAGCTTCCACATATGACATATAAATGAAGAAAAAGTTGGAGATAGGTTTCACTAAGAGCGAATTTGCGGAGGTTTTGCTGCACGGAGAGCTAGCAGGTAGCATCGGATTCTGGGAAGGGTGATCCGGCCCCTTTAAGATGCACTGATGGTTAAGAAACAATGTCACTCTTAAACCCTTGACTCTTGGTTTCAGACCAGCAGCATTTTAGTGTCACTCTGAGGAAATCCTTCAAAACAACGGTTTCCTTTATAAATGGGACCTCTTTAAGAAGCTCCAATTTCTTATGCCTTATTGTAAGACTTTATATAGAGTTTCCACCATACACGTCCTGGTGTAAGGTGTGAGCAGGGAAACAACAAGAGATTAGAATGAACTCATTAATATAAACATGTAATTTGAATTATAGCCTGAGTTTCTGTCAAAGCTGCTGTTGTAGAAAAGCATGAAGCACCTTCTGACCAATCGGAATCAATAATAATAATATTTATTAACATTCATAATAATAATAATAATAATAATAATAATAATAATAATAATGCCGTTTATGATTCAGAAGCACATGTCACAGGTCAGAAACTTCATTTCAGGAAGTAGTTAAAGTTGCAAAAAGCATCAGTGTTTATTTAGAGGGAAACGGATGTGTGTTTAGTGTGTGTGTGTGTGTGTGTGTGTTTGTGGATGTCACACTAGCATGATGATGATCTACAGTAAAAGTGGTAGTAATGTGGACTTCCAGAGAAAAGGTCCCGCATTCAGAAGCTGAATATTTTGTGCAATATACAAGCCGGAGATCTTAGTCATGTGGCGTGGACTCACTTACACATGACCTCGAGATGCTTCTGGATGCACTCCCTTTCCCCTGTCAGTGCTCTTCTCTCAGATTTTCCATCAGAAACACCGTGACCTTGGTGTGTGTACATGAAATAACATTAGATGATAATGAACCAGAGCATTCCAGTCATCTATTCCTAAGAACATTGTGACCATACATACATACATACATACATACATACATACATACATACATACATACATACATACATACATACATGAGACCATATATATGAGAATAATAATATGAGAAGCTTTTCATTTTATTTCTTTGTTTTTCTAAACTTGGTGTTTTTATTCCAAAGGTCTTACACATCGTCATGTGGGAAGTTGTGCTCAGAAATCTCAAATCTTATGCCAACGAAATAACACATTCTGTAGATCTCCCAGAATTTTCCGGCATTTTTGCTGGGTTTTAGAAAATACAACCAGTGCCAAGACAAGCTGCAGTGAGTTTTCAGGAACTAGTTACTACAGCCCTAACAGTAACCCCCGTACACTGCCTCACGACTCTTTACTATGAATATTAAAAAAAAAAAAAAACCTGCTCTTGCACAATGGCTGGTGCTTGAGAAACCTCATTTCTGTACAATGAAGTTATTTGTACCTTTGGTCCATAGCTGGTCAGCTATGATGAGTCGGATGAGGAAGCATTTGATCTGGGTCAAATCCTGCTGTGCTTGTTTGCTTTGGAGTCAGGGCAGTCCATTTTTTTCTCTTTACACACACACACACACACACACACATACACACACACACACACACACACACACACACACACACACACACTGACGCACTGTGACCTCCTGGAAAAAAACCTACTGGTTCAAAGACATGTTTTCATTCATTTTACACAATTTTAACCCATTTCTAGACACTTCATCATGATCCTGTTTCTTCTTCCTTCCAGAAAAAAACACATACAAACACACACACACACACTCTTTTGAACTCATTTCGTAGGTTTGTAGATTGTCTTTGTCTTTGCTGCGTGAGTAGGGGGTGGTATTATTGTGTATAGTATGTAGTGTATTTATTCCATGTTTTTCTATCATCCCCTGCAATTATGGTAAGTGGAGGATATAATTAAGAAGTGAATCTGAGCCACGGACACATGTGCAACAGCTGGATGTTTAAATTTCATCTCTATATTTGCTTTTTATGGGTCCAGCGAGTGGAGTTTGTTTAGTCGGATATAAAATCAGAGTGGTCGCGGGTCGTGTTTTTATAATGTCACCCAAATGTGCAGGACTTCCAGCACTGGGAAGTAATGTGTGTGTGTGTGTGTGTGTGTGTGTGTGTGTGTGTGTGTGTGTGTGTGAGACAGAGGAAGAGAGTTGGAAAGGGATGATAAGTATATGTGCATATATGCATGCAATAAGATCTCATGACTAGGAATTCATAGGAATTGAAAGCATTCAGGCTTGGAGTGGAGGTTCTGTGCAGTTAGGGAGGGTTAGGGCGAGCCTTGAGTTGATTCTGATCTCATTAGTGAGAAATTTAGTAAATCCACAGCTTATTCAGCTGCCATAAATGAGTAACATTGCTGTTACTAAATATATTGTGCGAACACGGTTCTGAAAGTTATTTTGAAACAGTAGTGGAAATACCAACCCTAAAAAGATGTAATCAAAGATGTTTTTCAGTTTTTACAGGTTGACGGGGCAGTTGTTTGGAAGGAGTTTAATCCAAAACCTTACGAACATTCATAAACAAGTCGGATATTGAATATTGAACTGTTCCGTCTCTGAAGATTTCAGGAACAAAAAGCTCCAATTTATAGGAAAATATTATTATACAAATTGACCCAATAGGAATAATAATTGAATTGATTTATTATGTTCGTTACAAATAATCTGTGCTAAGGGAGTGTGTTTATTTTAGAGTTAATGGGCCACTGGATGTCTATTTTGTACCATTTCTTCTGAGAAAGAGAAAAACAATGACGGAGAACATTTCTGTCGAAATAACTAAACGAATTTGTCAGTCAGTATGTTTGTGTGTGTGTGTGAGAGAGAGGTAGAAGAGCAGATAAGTGAATCCCTCCCACAGGCAGGCTCCACTCCTCAGCGCTGACCTCTGAAGCATTTCTCCTCATTCCTCAGAAATGCTCATGAAATGAGAAATCACCCAGAGGCACATCAGCACGCACCTGCATTAAATCTCATCCTCTTCACCTGCTCTCAGCACCACCAGGCTCTTCCCAGCATGCCTGGAATGTTCCAGAAAAAAAAAAAAAAATCAGAAAGCCACCGGTGCAGATTTTCCGGCACGGCTCGGGTCTCGCGTCAGCTCTGGAACGAGTGAGTTTCTCGTGTCTCGTCACTTCTACGGATCCGGATTCATCTCTCACCCTCGGCGTGGAGTTAAAAATCAGCGATGGCGTGTCCTAAATCCTGCTCTATGCACCTTACTTTTTTTTTTTTAACTCTAAAGTCATTAACTGGGTTATGAAATTGCAAACAACAAAATAAATAAAAATGAAAGAACCCAGGACGTGGGCTAATGCTAAGGAGCTAGTGAGCTAATTAACGACAGCTAAAGCATTGCTAATCTAAAGATCTAAACAGTAGTGTTTAACCAAGCCAGAATTTCAGGAATGGATCTTTTTGACTTCCAGTACTTTGGATGGATGTGTGAGTCATGCATGCTTTAGATGGGAACCGTTTACAGAAAGACAAAAAAAAGGAACAGGTTGAGTCACTAGTGTAACGAGGACATGCTTTACAATAGACCTGATGTACATGTCTTACAATAGAAGCGATGTTCACAAGGCAAGGTGTGTATGTGTGTGTGTGTGTGTGTGTGTGTGTGAGAGAGAGAGAGTTCAGTTCATATGTCCTCAATATCGCTTTTCGGATTTCCAGGACAATAGTTAGCCTTCGGGCCTTTTCCCAAATGGAGCAGTGTGAAACACTACACTACACCAAGGACAATAACAACATTACATGATATGTTCCAAAACACAGCCAACCACCACCACTGCACCTCCGTATTTATTTACTGTATACCGAACCCTCTCACTGCAGCAGCTCGTACCTGACTACAGCTAACACTACGAAAACTCTTCTGATGTGCTTAGAACTGAAGTACAGGAAGTGATCTCAGCACCTGATATTAATCTCTCAAATTGTTCATTGAAATTAAGAGAAAGAGTCAACGATGTATTATGAGAAGTTTCTTCTGAAAACAAATTATAATTTGGAAGAAATACCAGCCTCAATTGCGTGAGGCGGAATGATCAAGCTTTCACAGTGGTACTCTGGCGTAAATAAATGAGCGTTTAATAAGTAAGACCTGGCCTGAGGTTGATTATTTCCCAATACCAGAACATCCTGAAGCGTTTTATTCTCCTTCAGCGATTTTCCAACAATTCCAATTATTTATTTATTATAGATTATACCCCGGAGACGAGAAATACTCTTCTCTGATTGGCTGGCTAGGTGTCTGAGAACTGCTTCTAACAGGACACTTATAAAGTAAATCGGGTTTAATCTCTGTGCCATATCAGTGCACTCGGAACGTTGGAATGGTAACCATAGCAACCATGCCAGACAAATTTTCTGTTGGCTGGCAGCCTGCATAGCCGGTAACCATAACAACCGAACCAGCTAATCCGATCACCCCAAGTTATCCTTGCTCAGGATGAAAGTATCCCACAAACACGTTGGTATAAATATAACTGTAATATTCCTGTTAATAGATAAACGTGTTTAGATGTTTGGTACCCGGGGTATAAGCGAGATAACGGCCTTGGAGGTGTGCCGCTATGTGGAATTAATGAATTGGGTGAAGGAAACTCCATTCTGCTTCCTGTCGTGGAGTTCTTAGCCTTCGCCCCATCCATTAACTCTGTATAAAGGGACACGTCGGCAGCCGTTAACCCTTACATGACATATCGTACCTTTTATCCATTTATAGTTACAGTGCAAGTCAGTTCCTCTCATCGCTTCCATTCTAACAGCTATAAAGTCTTACTCACTCTTGAATTGCATGTGACAAAAAAAAATGCAGCTTATTACCAAGAAACCATAAAATACAACATCATGATCCATCCTTAAATGTGTAAACAACTTTACGGCTACCAATGCGCTGACTGCTTCCATATAATCATATAATCATATAATCTTAAATAAACATCTCCTTACAGAAAACATCACTAATTGTTTCTTGGTTAAATTTTTCTTTGTCAAATAACAACACATTTATCCTGTTAATTATGAGTAGATTATCTGCCGTACACATCCCTGTCAAATTAGCTGTTACCATAAAAAAACGATACTGTAATAGAAGATTCTGGAGAACGATTGTTGATATTTAAACAGCCGAGCAAATACACACTTCCTTTTAGTGCTCTTACAGAAGCTCCGCCCCCAAATTCATGGACACGGATTGCCAAGGCAACGACTCGAAGACTCGACTCGATCTCCCCCCTCCCCTTTCCCTGTCCTAGAAAACACGTTTATTACGGCTGGACTTGGCTTGAATATAAGCCTGTGATTTAAATTACAGCAGGCGTTAATGTCAGAGCTGCAGTTATACAAAACTCATCAACACTTTTGACCAATCAGTATTAAGAATTCAGCAGCGATTGTGGTGTCGCCATATCGATCAATCCAACCACAATATAAGTATTTCAACCTGTTGTAGTGTCATGAGAATGATCAGAGTAACAGGAAAAAGTAAAACCGAGATAATGTTATGGTCAAGAGCATAGCAAGCGTAGTTACCATAGTAACAAACAGGTAAATATATAACAAAGCCATAAAGTAGCACAGTAAAACCTTAAACAATAGTGACCATTCCTTTTCATTTATTTTGGTTAGTGCAGATTAATGTTAATGTGTTGTTATTCTTTATTTCTAAATCCTACAGACGAAGCTACCTCTGTGTGTGTGTGTGTGTGTGTGTGTGTGTGTGTGTGTGTGTGTGTGTGTGTGGTGCTGTTATCTCTATGATGACCGCCTTCCATCTGTTACAGCACTCCAATACACATTCATTGATAGAGACAGTAAGAGTTGATAATAAGATAGTAAAAACACAATGACCGGCCGATAAACTACAGTGTTTTTATTGATGCTCTTCTTTTATTGCCTTCTGCAGTCACAGTGGAGACACACACGCACATACGCACGCACACGTAAAGTTCATAGGCTGTTTTATAAATACAAGACAATAAGTACCCAATGGCTTTCATATCTCAAGTACTGGGTCACTCGGGTGCACCCAGGGCTGTTGCGTAAACCCATACGTACGATCGTTAATGTTTTCTCGAGCAGGTCAGCAGAGCATTCATGGATTTGAAATAACTTATCCATGTATACAAAGTCATCAGATACGCATACGAGATTCTAAATTTGCTTCTTTATCAGAAAGTACACAAATATATTTATATTGGCAGGCGCAATACCTGCTCCTGAAAGATCCATTCGATTATAATGAACATATTAGCATAAGTTCTCGGCTATTATTTCCAGAAGGTTGATAAACACTTCCAAAGCTATCTGAAGCTATATGACGTCTAAACTCCAAAGAACTTCAGTTGATCGATTAGAGAGTAATGTTTTTCAGTGCCAAAGTCTCAGAGATAGGCAATCCCACACCTTATCCTGCACTCTATGGATAGTACAGTCTAATCTCACATGGTGTACATACACACACAAGCAAGCTCGTACTGCATGAAGGATCTGAATTTTGCTCCGAGCCTCTCGCTGTTTTGAGCGTGAACTTTGCGGGTCATGGAGCAGTATAATCAAGGACTCGTTAGCTTGGGTTCGATAAGATAATCAGTGAGATACACAGCGCTTATCGGCCATGCCCATGGTAATCCAGGTGTAGGGAATCACGCAGGAGAGCGATATTTACACACACCTGTGCAGGATACACGTGTCTCAAGTCAGACGTATGTTGTTAATGATATGGAAAGTGGCATGAATCATTTCAGGGAGCAGCAATCACCACAGACGACAAAATTAATACAAACCCAGGAGTGCCTATGGTTACACGTTATTCGGAATGTTCTAGATGTTTGCAAACTCATCCGAGTTCCATAAGCGCAACGTGTAATCCCTGGATGTATGATCAAGCCAGCTGTTCATTAAAGAAGACTTAAAAGGGAACCCATCCTCTTCCTGGTGAGGCCGGGGAGTGAGATTATAAATCATACAGTTTATACGTGTATACATAAAGCACATAAAATCTAACATGGATCAATCTATATTCATTTACTACTATTTTAGTTGAGCCTTCATTATTTCTATCTATTGGTGTATTGTTTGGAACCAAGTAGCAGAAATTGCCATTTTTCACTTTGGTCAAAGCTGGCTGGAATGTTTTAGAAAATCTGAACAAAGAGGGCAGAAAGGTGAGACTCCGTATATGACTTAAGGTGCTGTGACCGCCGGGTCAGACGTCAAAATGCTTTAATCCTTTTGACCCTTTCAGAGCGTGTGGACAAGGTAGCACCTTTGATACAAGCACTAGGCGGGGATGCCGATCATTTTCATACCAATCCATTTCTATGTATATTTTCAGGTGTGAATGTGGATTTGTGGGGCCTGAGACCACTTCATCCCGGTTTTTTTTTATTTAAAAAAAAAAAAAGCCCGTTTCTATGGCAGGGCTCGAAAGACACGTACAGACATTTTCCAGCATCATGCCATGAACTGTTGACACAGATTCATCACGGTTTTTTAAATGTAAACTACTAAGCTAGCTCGCTGATTTGCACAAAAACGCTTAGGCTCTTTCATTATTCAGCGTATTCCTTCATAACGAACATATAAACACATTTATTTATTATTTATTTTTTTGGAATAAGCTTCCTTGCGTGAATGATGTTAGCAGTTTATATTATTTTTGCTTGAGCTAGGTTGATGCTAGCTTTTCACCTTGTTTTGCTAGCTAACCCACTGAACTGGATCAAATAAGCAAGACAAGCTACTATCCCTGTGCAGCATGCTAATATTGAAATATTTCTAAGTGGTGTGTTGCGTCCATATTCATGTCATATATTCAAGGCTAAAAGGAATTGAAGCATTAATATAGCACAATTGTACCATTTGCAGCTGCACCGAGTGTTCAGTTAGCGGCTAGTCAGAAATAACCTTAGTTGTCAACATAACGAAACATCATGAAAAGGACTTCCTAGTGTGTGTATGTTTTTGCAGTTCCTCTTACATGCACACAGAAACGTCTCTGTTCAGCGGTTCTCACAGCGTAGGTGGGTGTGTCTGACAGACTGATGTGTGGAATGCTTGAAACATCCATCTTCAGGACTAGCAGGTGTGTACGTTTTTGTGTGTTTCTTTCTGAAGCATGTTTTGTTTGAGTGTAAAATTAATTTGACGAGTAGCCACTTGTTGACTGTTTTCAATGTCACGTCTGGATTTAGCGGTTTACGTGAACGAGCTAATGCACCTATTGTTCAGGACAAGCCATTTAAGTACTTGGTGAATTATTGTTAAAATGCATAGCTACGGTGTGTGTATTTACTTTACAGTATGTACACACACAGCTCTGGCGGCCTCGGCTCATTATTCTGTGCAGGTTTGGATGTGTTATGTACAGAATCCACAGATCAGATGGTATAGCACTTATTAAAGGTGTGATCAGGTAGCTAATTAAAGGTGCGGTCAGGTCAGATTTCCACCTCAGATTTGTCATCATTGGCAAATTTCTCCTCCTGATGATATAAAATATCATCTTAGAGAAGACTAGCCACATATTCTGTGGCTAACCGGACTATGTAAACTGAGGAAAACGTGGGCCAGTCAATCAGGACAAACAGGCGTCTCTACCTGCCTGTCAATCACTTTGCCTGTTCAAACCTTATAGAGATTATCTGTATTTGTTTGTATTTTATGCTTCGTCTCTGGCTTACTCATATCTAGGCTAGTGGAAGTTTTTCAAGCTATAAATTCATCTTCCTGGTGTCGAGGACGCCTGGCACTGTTTGGATCATTTATGTTAACGAGACTTGGTTCAGGTCCAGAGGACGACATTTCCGCAACGAGTCTTACCTGAGCTTGACCTTGCCGTAATCACTCGCAGCACCTTTAAAAGGCTTGGATTCCTGACATTTAAACAACGTCACTACTTCTTACCTGCGGTATTTAAAGGGGACAATGAAAGAAAGGAATTCTGGCTTCGACTTGTAAAGTTTTTATTATAGAGAAAGGATAGAGCAGGCAAAGTATCAAATTACAAAGCGTCCTTTGTAATTATTTACCATTTCACCGGCAAAAATGAGTTCAAACAAGCATTGGATATGAACGAAGATATGAAAGACTCTATAGTTTCATTACCTAGTTAACATTTACAGCAGGCTGGTCTGCACGCTGTTAGCGGAAAACTAGGGTTTTGAGTCAAGTGGCCTTAAAGATCTCAATAAAGATATGACTGTTGTGTAGGTGGTGTCGATAGTATATATTGTGCATAGGTCTTTCTGTAGCATGGGCAAGAATATAAGGTGTCACTTGTTAAACTTGGTTCGAGTTCACTGAATACGGATATATTTTTGTTGTTGTAGTTGTTTCAAAAAAACAAATCTTGCCAGAAAGTTTCACACGGCATCTGGTTGAGACTGCAGGTGTGTATGCCAGGAATGAGCAACGAAAAATGTTGCACAAGCAGGAGGGTTTTACTTTCATGGGAGTGTGAGTAAGCATTTAGGTTTCAGCCTCAAATAAAGACTGTGTTGCAGTATATAGTAACCCCCTGCTCAGAGCTGCAGCGGTGTAAATTAGGCCACTGGAATGTTTTTATTAATATATGTTTGGAAACATTGCTTGCAGGTACAAACAAACTAAATAAAATAACTCGTGCATGGAAGATTAAAAAAAATAACACATCTTTACTTTATGTCTGGGCGGCACGGTGCAAGCCTCACAGCAAGAAGGTCCTGGGTTCTCCCCGTGCATGTGTGGGTTTCCTCCGGGTGCTCCGGTTTCCTCCCACAGTCCAAAGACATGCAGATTAGGTC
>JAQQZR010000018.1:13316096-13346161 GCA_030068235.1 Notoglanidium macrostoma
ACACACACACACACACACACACACACACACACACACACACACACACACACACACACACACACACACACACACATCTGTCCTGCGTTCCAGTCTACACAAGACTCCAATTCCACACTTCCACTCCTCACTGTAATAACAAAATATCACTCAAATGATGTTTCTTCCAGGTGAGTACAAAAGTTTTTACACCCCTTGAATTTGAATTGATGATGCCAAAAACATTTAATACGAATTTCTTAACAGAACTTTTATTTATTGTCAGAAGTGACAAAAAACAGAGAATATTGAAAGTCAAATAATCAAAATGATGAAATGATTTTTCTTAGTGAAGTAAAGAAAAAATGATGTATAAATAATAGCAGAAAGTATAAGATAAACTAATACACAATTATAAGACACGTACACAAATAGAATTGAAGTGCATTCATTAAAATAACATTAACATTATTCCTCTTTTTTAGGTCTCCTTTTTCTTTCTGTGGTTTTGTTCAGATGTTTTTCTTCCACTTGTCCATTGTGTCTTTGTATCTGTGTTTGTTTCACGTCCGGATTAGAGTGTTCACTCTTCAGCATGGTCTGATATCTTATTATCCCTTTCTCCAGCTCTGTGAAAGGAAATATTTTCCATTTTAGGTGCGATAGCTCTTTTCCTGACCTCCATTTACTCTTAACTTGACACCTCACAGCAACCTGCTTGAGGGTTTCCGTCTGAACTTTCTACATTTTTGTGATAAACACTTTATTTACATACAAATTATATTATATACCGTACTCCTTCATGATGCACACTGAAGAGTCCTGCTGATTTAGAGTCAACTGCTGTAACAATTTGGGTTCCGGTAGAAAAACAAGCAGGGATGCAAACCTTCGCGCTGAAATGTAGTTCCTAGATAATCCTAGATATTCCTGGATATTATAGGAGTGCAGTGTGCTGCATAAAGCTCCCACTGACTGTTATTCTTCTCCCTCCCACCCGAGTCGCTTTGTACAGTTTGGGAATCGTCACAAAACAAGCCAAGTTACTGCCATTTACTTTTCACTCTCCAAACACACGCACATCTCCCACATCTCATTAAGACGCAAGTTATGGCAGAAAGTGAAAATTAATAGCTTCTTGGAAGACGCAGTGCACTTTTTATTGATGATATTGGCTTTCTCGCCGTGTTTAATAAACTCCTTGGGCAAGGGATCGCGCAGTAAATCAATGTAAGCCTTGCAAGAAGTATCAGGAGTGGAGCGCTGATAACTTTATCTCACCTCAAATGACTTTCCAAGAAAGAGCTCTCGGCTCGCATCTGCTCGGCCACCACACACAATCCATCAAACATCCTGTTTGGGAGGAAAAGCAGGAGGAGGAGGAGGTGTTAGGTTGTGTTCTACTTTCCCTAGGATACCTTGTATGCTTGCAAATTTGTCAACTTCGTCTTTCAAAGAAACGGTGCTTATATAAACACGCTGCCAATATTGTCTTGAGCTGCCTTAACGGTTCTCATCCAGGGATATGAGTGTGATATTACTGTTTACAATGCTTTATTGAACGAATGTTTACACCGCATGCTAACTTTCTGCTTTAAATAAACATGAGCATATGTTTTATAGCTGCCCTTACAATACGTACATCCTACAAACTGTCCTAAGCAATAAAACAACTGGACAGTCTGCTGTTAGAGGAAACTAATCAAGGTGAATATTTACAATAAAAGCACGTCTGAAAGCACGTTATTCCTTCTTACACCACAACACTAATGTTGTATAACGCATTAACGAACGACATGGCATACTTTCCATCCATTTATACTTATGTTTACATTTGCGAGCTACAGTGAACCCCAAATCCTCACCAACCTCTCTTTTATCTTTAAATTTTAAATATCTTGTCATGTCACAAAGCCAGAGAATTAGACAATCATATCAATGACTGCACACGTTTTACAGAGTGTCCATCATACAAGCCCCGGTCTAAGTGAGTATTATAGAAACAATAACATCTTAGAGCAAAAACATATTTTGATTTCTAAGTTACTTTCTAATATTTTATGACAAGCCCTTAATAATGCAGGCGTAGATCTAGCAATAATGTATCGAGAAAGAACCTATAGCATTTTATGAGGAGTTATATATGCCAAGTGAGATCGCAGTGTGTTAAGTGCTCTAACAGCTGGCATGCGGTACGTACGATAGCGTCTTTTATATAAACATGGAATGCAGGCACACTTAACAATTAGCATGTCATACATATATCTATGCTGTCGCGACTTCGGATTTCACGCACGTTATAATGATTATTTGTAATGACGGTAATCATAACAACATCGTAGTGCGACCTGACCGCGTATGAAGAATAATATTACAGCGTCGAATGATGTAGAACCCTTTAAGGACGCTAAAAACAAACAAACGTGACACTAAACGATGGAAAGGAAACCCCTGCATTAGGGTTACATCGAGGGACAAGATTAGATAGTGATGCTTCCAGGTTGCACTGGAGCTATGCGTTTACATGCGAGAGTGTGGGACGGGTGTGCGAGTGTGTGTGAGTTTATGAATCTGTGTGTGAGAGGAATATAAAAGTGTTGATGTCTTTGCAGCTTGTTCCCTGGCCCCATTCTGTAAAACACCCTCATGACGCACTCGGTGGTTAACAGTTCCCTGTACGTCTCCATTAAACAGCACTCCTTCATTATAGTAAGAGCTGCACTTGCTTTCTGCTCTCTCGCTCGCTCTCTCTCTCTCTCTCTCTTTCTCAGGACAGAAGATTCCAACTCTTCAATCGAGTCATGCAATAAACAGTATTTATGAGCTCCGAATGTCCGCTGCCAGAGATAATCACATGACAAGATGTTTCACATTTATTTCACATCCACCACCCCAACCCACCCCACTCACCCACCCAGACACCCCAACACACGTGGTTTCAATCATACGTGTTGTGGCTTTGGGATTCATAGCCTTGGCCAAAGCCAGCTGTTACAAAGCAAAAAAGCGAGGGCTATTTTTCGAAAGACCTAATTGCATGTTTACCTTTTTTTTTCAGACAGCCCACTTTATATTCCTAAAATCTACAAGAGTGCACAATATGACACTGTTTACTGTATCGTTGTAAACCCCGGCAGGACGTTCTCTTCCATTCCTTGGCAACATGTCCTAAAAAAAGGCGTTTTGTTTTGTTTTTCTTCAAAAAAACAGTTGCATGAGTAAGTGTGTGCGTGACTGGCATGTGTTTTTTTGAGTGCATCAGTGATTGGTGACTCAGGTTGTGGGTGTGATAAATAATCTCCTGAGACGGCAACCCGTTGCACCAGTTACATGATCAGCCATCGGTACTAATCTGTAGTTTTCCTCTTCACTCCGATCTTGATTATATAAAAACTGACCTTTAACTCAGTGCACCTGCACGTAAACAGAGCTGTTTTGACAGGCGTTCCACCGGCCGAGCCAGCATCCTGAAACAATGTGTGCATGTGCAAAATGAATTAGCTACTTACCCATGCTTGTTTTGGTACGCTTGTGTTTGTCAGGCTTCCCCATGCCTCGCTGATATGAGGGAAAGCTGGGAAGGACATGCACACTTCCTTTCACATGTAAAAAAGGCTGCAAGAGGTTCTGTTTCTGTTTCTGTGTGTGTGTGTGTGTGTGTGTGTGTGTGTGTGTGTGTGTGTGTGTGTGTGTGTGTGTGTGTGAAAGTTTTGTCAGTTTGTGTACATCTACAAGTGCTTCATGTACCCAGAAAGAATTACACATCCTTCGCTACTTATATCCTTTAATAATTGTTTAAATGTAATTAGCATGATCAACTAGCTAGCTATAACTAGTGTCTGGAGAAAATTTGTGAAAGTTTGTAGAGTTAAATGATATATATTTCTAATTAATAAGTTACTTAAGACACTTAGCTAACTCAGCAAAGGCTAGTTAGCTAGCTGCTAGCAAACAGTAACGGGATTACAGCATTTGGAAAATGTAAATAGTGGTCTATAATCACATAAATAAAATACAAACTTTACAAATTGCATGCGGTAATACTTCAGCTTGCTAATGCTAGATGCTAATGGATAAGCCACTTATTAGGGAAGTAACTAATATTAAATTGAGGAGAAAGTTTCCTCAGAATTTGTAAAGTGTATATCTAATGAATGATTTACATAAGCCTGTTAACTTTAGCTAGCTAGCAACGAAAGAATTATGTCAGGCTTTGTAATTCGTAAATGGTATGCTGTGATCATTGTGTAATCGTAGCTACCTAGCTAACGCTAGCTGAGGTAACGACATGGCTTAAGTAACTTATAGTAACTTCATTAGCTAACATTAGATGAATGTTAAGAGAAACATTGTTAACTTTTCTCAGAATTTCTAATGAATAGGTTGCTTTAGACAGCTAGCTAACTCGCCTAACATTAACCAGCTAGCCCTGATTATAGAAGGTTACAAAATAAAGTTTGTGTGAATGACATGAATTTGTCCTGGTTTATTCATAGAGAACCATTCTTGGATTTGGAAAACACTGGAAACTATTAGCACTTATTATTTTAATCATTTTTATATCCATCTATCCATTTATTATCTATACCGCTTAATCATAAAGCGTCATGTGGAAGCTGGAGCCAAGCCCAGCTGACAAGCAGGGTACACCCAGGACGGGTCACCAATCTATCACAGGGCTAACACACAGCTCACACTCACATTCACACAGATGGACAATTTAGAGTAGCCAGTGGACCTAATCTGAATGTCACTGTACATGCAGGTACATAGAGAACACACGAACTCCACACAGAAAGGCTCCAGTAGGTGGCCATTAGTAGCCAGCAGGAAGGCAGGTTCGAACCCAGACCCTTCATGCTATGAGGCCACAGTGGTAACCTCTGCACCACCATGCTGCTCACTAAAAAATAATAATAAAATAAAGAGAACAGTATGTGTCTGTGGTTAGAATTGCAATTGGGACACCACGAAAAACCATGAGTGCATCATGTACCAAGAAAGAATGCTAATAAGTCATTCCTCATCCTTTAATGAGTATTGAGTAAATGCAGCATGTAAGGGCAGAACTTTAACAGATCAGTGAAAGTAGAGGTGCAGTCGCTATACTCCCATTTCCACGAACCAGCCTAACGTGAACTTCATGATACTTTTGGTAAACAAGTCAATACGCCGAGCAGGTTTGCAGTTGTGTGTGTGTGTTTGAGAGAGAGAGAGCAAATTAAGCAGAACATGTTCGAGCAGGTTCCTCTGACTGGTACTAATGCGCCGAGTCTCGCCAGGGTAAAGCTCTGTATCATGCATAAACCTTAACGACTAATTTCATCACAACACAAGCAAGAGAGTGTCTGAAATATCTGTGGCAAGTGTGTTTCTTAGTCCTGACTACAGCCAAACACACACAAACACACGCTCTGGCTTGATTAAAGAGAGCTAACAAAAGATGAACAGAGCTTCAGAAGTACATTAAAACCACATGATCGTTTGGACACACGCTCGTCGTCTCTTGTGTAATGTGTTTGCATTACAAATAGATGTTCTGCTGGAATAGATTGTTTTCCGCAAAGAATGTATATACACTTTATATATGTAAATGCATCACGCAGTAACGCACGTGCTTCGTATATGATTGCTCATGCCTGTGAAAGTCAAAAATATCCCACGCATACAGTATCATGCCAAGGTCTTAGGCACCCTATGGGTTTTTAGTACAAATTTGGTCATAGATGTTTATTTTATGACTTACTGAGTCAGTACAAAAACATTGTACATTTGCAAACATTACTTTTCCAATAAAAGGTGAGATGTTCGGGAACAGAAAGATGTTTGTACAGTGAAGTCCAAAAGTCTGAGAGAATTAGTGAAAATGCTTCTGTTTTGCATTCTTTTCTCATTTAATACTATAAAATCTTTGAAATATTGACACAAGTTTCTTAATATTTGGTACTAATGGCTTGACGATGTGCCCTCTTGCTGGCATGGACTACACAAGTTTGTGCAAAACCCTTATGATCTCATTTAGATCAAATTCATCAGAGTGCCGTGCCGAGCCTTCTGTACACGTGCTTCGATAGACGAGATTAGACACGAGGGAAATCTGTCCTTTTGTCCAAAGCCGTTAACATAATCAATATGACACATTAAAAAATACAGACCTAAATTAAAATAACGCAGAATGTTAAATCTTCAAGATATTGGATGTTTCTTTCTTTTCTTTTCTTTTCTTTTCTTTAAAATACTTAAAAATTCTAAAACCTGCTGTTTAGATTTCATTTTTTAAAAACAATCCCAGATTTTCGATGTGGTCTTAGACTTTTGGTCCCCACTGTATGTCAATAAAGAAAGCAACATATTAGGTAACGGACCAAAAAAAAAAAAAAAAAGGCAGAGGAATGAAGTGTGACAGATGAACTTTGGCAGTTTCTCCAAGATGCTCAGTAAAACTCACCACCTAATTTCCTTAAGAAACTGCACGACCTGTACCTGAGATTTTAAAGCGAAGGGTTTGTCACACCAAATATTGACCTGGTTTAGTTTATTACTGCTTTTTTAGCTTTTTATAGGCATCTTTGCTTTACACAATTTCTTTGCATGTGCCTAAGTCTTCTGAACAGCAGCACTGTACGTCTAGTCTCTTAACTTTTTTTTTTAAATAACCACAAATAGAGCACTTCCATCCATTTAATCCGAATAATGTATTCCTATTCAGGTACAAATCCTATCTATATATTATCTGGAGAATCCAGAATCCAGGGAGTAACTGCCGTGTACTTAAGTAATTATTGTACAAGTTAAGTGAGGTACACAAAGTTTTGCTTACACAGCTGATGAATGTCCTGTTTATCTAGTACATCTAAAATAATTACTTTCATACATGGCAGTGGACACACACACACACACACACACACACTATGAATTAACATTTTGGGTTCAACTTGAAGAAATGGATTCAAGATAAATACTGCAGAATTAGACACAGTAAGAAAGAAGTATGTAGGTATGAGAACTAGAAAAAAAAAAGAAAGAACTGGATCTCAATCTGGATCACTGTAATTCAGCATGTGTATATAGAGCACAAAAGTTATACAGTAAATATAAAAAGTCTACACACCCCTGTTAAAATTACAGGTTTTGTCATGTTAGAAAAACAACTGAAGCCATGATAAATCTTCTCAGATATTTTTTCACTTAAGAAATAAGTCTTTAAATACAGATTTAGGGATTGGATGGAACATTCACTCATTTTATCTCAAACTTTATAAAAAAAAACCAAAATCTACATGTTTAAAACATTTGACTGGAGGTGATTATATAAATCCTATATATAAAACTATAAACCTGAGAATCATTTATCACTAAAGTACATTGCGGTTTATCAGGAAAATTATTGGTGTACCACAGAGCTTGGTATGTGGTCCAATTTTATTCCACTTATACTGTATATTCTGCAAGTAGTTCAGGTTATAAAGCAGCATGTGGTCTGTGTATCCTAAATAAACTGGCAATCTGGTGTATGTTTGTTACAATAAGAATGCCCAAACTGCTTTCATTATTATTATTATTATTATTATTATTATTATTATTATTTAAAGATCGACTATTTAGGATTCAGTTGATTCTGACCAAGTGAATGCCCCTCTCTTACCCCTCCCTTTCTAAGCATGTATTAGAACGTACGGTGGCCATCAGGTGCCCGTAGCGTACTTCCAATCGCTTACATTCACACTCCCTTGCTTGTTCTGTGCTAAATAATAAGTATGATCCTCCATTTTTCAAAATTGGGGTTCTCAAACTTGTTAGCCAGCACCAGAAAACACCGATTCCTCTTATTTCTTCTTCCTTGTCTTATTTTCTTTTTCTTTGTCATCCTACTGGCGCTTCTTTCCAGATTCACGCTGCCACTTGTAAAAACACGCAACGTGAAGGCGCTCTCTAGACATCTGTCCGTTCTGGGCTTCTGAAAACATGGCGGTTCCCGGAGAAGTGGACCCTCTCCCTATGTAGGTATAAAGAGTTTGTTCTAAGCTAATGAAAACACAGTGATTTATAATTATAGGTAATTATACACTAATGATAACATACTTATGAATACTATATTCCGTTTTTGCTAATAGATCCCCCTAAATCCTACCTTTAAGGAAGCGGTTCTCAAGCTGGGGTCCATTAATTTAAACTTTAAACTGTGATTGAAAACACAACCCATTTTCAAAGCTATTCTCTTTCTTATTAAGGTTTGTTTTTATAGTTATTAGCCTGTCACTTGAATAAATGGTAGCTTGGACATAATGACGGAAAGTTCAGGGGGAAAAAAAAAAGCTCTAGGGCTCCAATTAATAGCAAAATATAATTGTGCATATTTAAATAATTAGCCTAATACGTGAATAGCTGAATTGTTTTCATAAAAAAAAAACTGGACTGTGGGGATCTATGGAGTTTACTTGTCTGCCTTGGTTTGCTTCTCTAGAGAACATTGTGGCTCGTATTCTAATAGTCGCATCCGGATATGGTATAATCTTTTCAACCAACGCCAGCAGCAAGTGCAGAAAGACAAAAATTGAAGAAAGTGTCCGATTTCAGGATGTCTAGCCCCGCTCTAGCTGTGAAACTGAAAGTGCAACACGTGGGCCTCTTCACCCGCACTCTCCATATGTGCCCATCCTCTACAAAGCCTAAAAATAAATGTTTTCGGCAGATTGTATAATTACATGGTAGAAACAAGGATACGAGTGAGTGGTGTAACACGATGCCTCTTTTCTGAGTGTGTGTGTGTGTGTTTGTGGAGGAAAGGGTTTTCTGGTTCGGGGAGGGGATCCTGGGCACAGTACAGTGGGGTTGTATAATTAAAAGCGGATGGTCTGCCAGGCTGCACTTGTTATTATAAATTCAAGCTGAACGCTGCAGCATTTAAAAGCAAAGACTGAAATAGGCATTTGATCATTTGACTCTGAGAAAAAGCCTTTCTTTACGCACTGGTTTTCAGGAACACAGAAGGTCTTGTCTCTATAATAACTGCAGTACTATGACCTGAGTACTGAGCATTCTCAAACGTTCTTCAAAACACGTTTTTTAGTGTTAAATTTCTTCCCGGAGCTACTGTGCTCAGCTGAGATCTTACAGGTTCGATCCGATGATGACGGACTTCACGATGAGGGCAAATGATAACAGCTCAGAAGCATTTGGTTTACGTTTACCCAACACTTTTATCCAAAACGGTCTACAAATGACGCACCAACCTGCTAGCTGCTAGCGGGCGCTTGGGTTTATCGATCGCTAACTTCATCAAACAGGTCCATTGTCTCGCACAGCCAGGAATTAATTCCGACCAAAATTCCTCCAACTTATCCTTAGTAAATGTTGATAATTGAAAAAATAAATGCATTCCGGAAAAAGAATGTGTCTAAACAAACTTCTAAACAAATCCCAAACAGGAAGACCAAAAAGACTAAAAGGTTTCAAAAGCTGCTGCTATAAAACGTGTTTGTACAGATCAAATTTTAAACAACTTCCCATGCTGAAACTGTAATTATATTTTTGGAAGACTCTGAAAAATGTCAAAAATGTTATTTTTAATATGCGCTGAAAAAAAAACCCCCCACACATCTTGTATTAGGCAGTGAGGTTAAAGTAAATGTGTGTGTGTGTGTGTGTGTGTGTGTAGGAGTGAGCATGCTTGGGGTTGTCCTCAGATGTCATTAACGGAGTTATTTTATTGAAGTGGTGGTGTGTTTGACGTTAAATGAAAGGGGCTGAGGGAATGTGCACCGGGTGCGAAGGGACCGTGTGTGTAGAAAGAGCTCATTCAGAACTCAGGTCAGCCTCAATGCCTGCATTTGTCCCTGAGTGTAAACAGTGATGCTGGAATTCCTCTAATGTGGTGGCTCAGGAGTTCATGCCTTCACTTTATCACCGTGTCCAACTCGGACCATCCAGAGGCTCCGCGTTTCACACTCACAGAGAAACTGCAGCGGTTTATAAAAGCCTGGGAATATGAATGCATGCTCTCAAAGGCTTTTGAAAACACTTTGGTTAATTGAACGAAGAAAGGCTCAATTGAAAAAGAAAAAAGAAAAAAAAAAGCTCAGGAAAACACTTTAGAGATCAGAACATTAATAAATCATCTCACTGAGGAATGCACGAAGAGGTTTGTGCGCATTTAAAAAATATTGTTTGAGATGATGTTTTGTATGAAATCAATTCATAAAGGGTTTTTTATTCAATTGAGAGAGAGCAGTTCGGAATATGGCACCCACTGAAGCGTGATGAACAGGAAATTCAATTAACAAGAACATGAGCCTTAAAATAGACATAAATGTTATAACTAACAATAATGGCATGAGAAATGAAAGTAACGGACGTATATGTGCTTCACTCGACGCTCTTTATTCATTTATTTATTGATTGATTGATAGATAACAGCATGTCTCATTCTCCTAGATCATTATGTACAGTCAGCTGTAGAATTTTTGGCACCCTAGATGAGCGCTGAGTGGAATAAAATGTCTGTGGCCAATTGAACATATGACAAAAAACTAACCTCATCTAACCTTGAATTCAAGTACATTTATTCCAAGAAAATAAAAACACGCATATCAAGAAATATTTCTTACTAAATAAAATACATCACAATTATTGGCTCCCCACTTTTGCTACCTCATATACAGTACCTCCATTGGCCAACGTAACGGCACGGAGTCTTCTATAATTCACGATAAAATTTCCTCTCTACCAGGTTTTCAGTACCGTTTCAGGCAGGGGACTTGGATGGTCCAATTGTGTGGTCATTAAACCATTTTTGTATGGATTCGGGAATATGCTTATATGTTCATATATCCATATATAGATCCAACTATTCATGAGTCCATGATGGCATTTAACCTAACAGGTTTCTCAGAGCATTTGAAGCAAAACAGCCCCACAACATCACAAAACCTCCACCATATTAAACCATGGGGATTAGGTTCTTTTATGAATATCTATCTTTCTTTTTAGGCCAAACCCACCTTTTTGGGTTTGTTACCAAAAAAACCTTTTTTTTGTCCCATCTGACCAATTCCAGTCAAAGATCCGTTAAACTCCAGTCACTTATGTTAGTGTATATATTAAAAAGAAAAGGATTTCTTATGAAATACCTTTCAAATTGTTTGTTGGCATGGAGCTGGTGTATAATTACAGATTTGAAGACATGACCTTCTTCTTCAGCAACGCCTCTCTCAGCATCCTTCTGACTGTGCATAGCACTAACATTTACTTATGTCCTCTTCTAGGCAGGTTCCTTACAGCTCTGTTTGTTTTGTCAACAGTTAATATCGGCTTTTGCAGGTGTGTAGCTATAGCCATTGCCTAATTTATGAAGGCCAATACACTCATTTCATATATATTATATAATCTTCCCTATGTTGAAGAATGGATAAGGGAATTTGGCTGCTGCTTCAATTCATATTTATACCTCAGTGACGCAGGAAGTCATGGATGACTGTTTAAAAATAGTAAAATATAAAAGGGAACATGAACCACATAGACATATTTTTTTTCATATCCTGTTTTTTTACCCATTTTTACCAGTCTTGCCTTTAATTCTCAGGTTGTCTCAATCGTCTAGATTGTATCTCTTTAACATGAACCCAATTAAAAGTAGAAATGAATCTCTAACCAAAACAAAGTTTGTTTAGTCTTTCTCCAACAAGAGGATTCCAATTTAGAGGTAGGTGTGTCAGGAATGCTTTTCTTAGCACATTAGCATACCTGTGCACCTGTTCTCAGGATAAACTTCTCCTTGTACATGTCAGCTGTTCTCACGTGTGAGCTGCCAGACACTGGTATGCTGATTTAATCGGCAGGTGCCATCATGCATGACTGTGGTTGCACTGGTGAGGAACACACCTGTCAGCACCGAACACTATCATGCGACTTCTGCTTACGCATTAGACCATGCGTAGATTCCTACACCTACAGAGTGTGACCTAAAACAACCTTTGTTTTGTGAGTGTGATACAAGCCATCTAGGAACAAGTGTTGAAAGCATACATGTTGAAGAACAAGTACGGATTATAGAATATCAAACAGGCCGTGAAATTATATTTGAGCCTCACCAACTGCTGCCACAAAGCTGTTTTTTTTGTTTTGTTTTTTTTTAACCAGCTAGTTCTAACCAAAAATTCATTATTGTCCAATGAGCAAATGATTTACATTATTACTGAATAATAAGCTGGAAGTCTGAGTGGATACATTAATTACATACATCAATCCATTTTTTTCCCCACATTCACATTTTGAATCATTTATCCCAAAGTGTCACCAGCACTTTACTGAATAATTTCACATCTATATCTAAGAACTGCTGCTTTAGTCATAAAGACTCTTTTATTCTCATCCCAGAACTCCTTTTCACAATCACAATTCTTTTAACACTTAGATCTGTTTGTCTTTATAGTATGCACTTTGTTGAAGGGTAATGATTGGTAATCCCACTGACGGTTTCCCTTTTCGAGTCTGGTTTCTCTCGTGGTTTCTTGGACGATGCAACTTCCTATTGAACATGTGACTTTGGAATATTCCAAGTATTTTATTGGGGTGAACATGTTCAGGTGACGGAGTTGAATGAATGTTATGGGACCCGAATAAAATCGTTTCTTTATATGATAATGAAAAAGGACAGGTTATATCTTACATGTTAAACAGATTCACAGAATTGTGCAATTTTTAAAGAATCTTAAATATCATATTTCAAGGAAAGGTAATGTGTAGTTATAGTGAATTCAGACAGTACAATAGATTGTTTTATTAATGTCTAAGCTATTTACACACGCTGCATCCGCAAAGCCACCAGCATTGTGGACGACCCCACACACCCCTCACACACACTCTTCACCCTCCTGCCATCTGGCAAAAGGTACCGAAGTATTCGGGCCCTCAATGCAAGATTCTGTAATAGTTTCTGTGATGGTTAGGGGTGCATATACTTTTGGCCATATAGTGTAACTTACTTCACATGCCTATTTGTATCTATAATATCAGTGGGACACAAATGGCAGCCCAATTAACACTCTTCCCATTTTTTAGGTGCTTCGTCCCTTCACTATTTGACCCAAGCTGTTCACACCGACTGTACGTCATCACATTTGACCAGACTTGCTCCGTAAGGCGAGAGTCTATAATCACAATTCTAGCTGAGTAGATAATCACACACCTAGCTATGAGATAAACCGGTCGCAGAATAGAGTCATGCTGTACACATATCGACCAAAAGCCATCAGATAAACCATTTTCATAGTGCATGCATCAAAACAGTCTAGTCAGTATAATCTGATCTTATGTACTGTGCAGATGCTAATTAGATATGCTTTTTTCATGCTACGTGGAGTTTAGTGATTTTCTATTTGGTCACTGAGTTCTTTCAGCTCTGCGTGTAGTCTTAAGAGCTCACTGTGAATCTCATCTTGTGTAACGCAGCTATTGTGCTGCTCTGAGATCCCGCTGCGCCGTTGCGAAAGAATATCTTACAACCTGCTTCCTCAAGTAAACAAACTACACATGAAGGAGGATTTTAAAGAATGAGTTCTTGATCTGCCTTCCCAGGCTATGGCAATATATAGCAACCAATAGAAAATGCACAAGGAGGAATGAAGGGGGTGAACTGTGGTTTATTACAGGTATGCGCTATAGCAAACACTGCAGTTGATGATTCATCTAAGCCCTGCTTATCCTTATGCTGCAACCTGCTTTTAAAAGGATTCACGTCTGTATAAATATGTTTTTTATACCTTCATAATTCAGCGCAATCACTGATCCTATCCTATTCTTTTTTCTTGTTCTTCGGATATCGTCATTTGTTCAGGTTTACTGTTACAAATACAAAAATATTCCGCAACACTGCAAATGGAAAGTTTGCGCTAGAGCGCTGCTTCCTTGTTTAAGAAAAGATGTAAAATGTAAAATATAGGCTGGAGATGGAATGTAACCCCAAATTATATCATCTAACCATTGTAGGTATACTGTTTGGTTTAAAGTCTTGCTGAGGTTGCAGTTTTTTAGGAGTCGTTGTGAAGGGTACATGAAGGTCCAGTCCATGGTTCTACCACAAGCCTTGACATAAGCATTTCAGACTTTATAGTCAAAAGCCTCACTCTGTGAAGTTAGATCTATTAACACACCAGTTTGTGGGCCACATCAAATGCTGCAGTTTATGCAAGTCTGTTGTGAATGCCACGTACCACTCTTTTTGAACTGCCTTTGTTTTTGGTTTGTGGCTTTTCTTTGTTCCCAATCTTGGTTTAACTGGTGAAATCTAACCTAGCTACGGCACACTTTCTCTCGTCGATAACAGACCACTTTTCTAGAGTTTCTCGTTTCCTCCCCTTACTCCAGTTCCATAGATCTTGCACTGGGTTTCGGGTTGTATTGTTTAGGATGTCCATCAACTTTTAAAATCACGTTAATTGTAGGGAGGAGTGGGTTCAGCATGCTGTAATTTAAAAGGAATATGCGCCTTATTTAGAAAGAAATGGTGGTTAGGGGGCAAATGTACAGAAAAGGCAGGAATTCAGCCGCTGATTGGCTACGTTTGTGCGAAGAACCAGGGCCTTTCCACTGGTCATGACCGTGGCCTGTGATGTGGCTGACCGCATGGGGACAATGTGGGCCCGATGCTGGCCTGATGATGGGTTGTGATGTGTTCTCTGACCCAGACCATAATGCATGACTTTTGCCAGCCGGAAGAAAATTACAGCCCTCACAGGAATGTTGCAGTTGTTATTATTTTTCCGTATTATAAGACGCAGAGAGACGTTCCTGCGGCCCTGGAAAACAAGACGTGTTTTAAAAAGTGTCCGAAGGAAATGTTCTCTAGGGAAAACTGCTGAGACTGACAGAAAAGGGGAAGGCCAGAGCACAGCATGGGTTGATTTTCCCCAAAGTGGCTTAAAGTACACTTGCTGATACAAAGATAAAATCCAGACACACAGTATTATGAAACTTTTATACTTCAAGTAGCATGGACTCCAATCTTTGGCTTGATCTAGGACTGAAAATCTGCTAAAAGTGCCAAAGAAAATTAGCAGAATGGTTTTAAGAGTGATTCCATGATTGAGTGCCATTTGTGTTCCACTGTTATTACGCTTACAAATTTACAAGGCAAAAGTTAAATAAAGGTCGAAGACATTTTAAAAACAGGTCAAGCGCCAGTCTGTCATGGAGTTAACACAGGGAGATGAACAACCATTTACACTCACATGAGCAATTTAGAGTAGCCGGTTGGCATAACCTGAATGTCTTTGGACTGTGGGAGGAAACCAGAGCATCTGGAGGAAACCCACACAGGTGCAAGGAGAACATGCAGACTTCCAGTCACCCAACAGGTTCAAACCCTGCACCACTTTGCCGTGAAATATAATATTTAAAATACATTTAGCATCCCATACTATATTTCAATTTAATCCCACATTTACTCAACTCAATCATATGAACACATTTACCTTTGTGTTCAACACAGTTACATCATCCAAATTTCCTGAAGATCAGAGTAAGAAGAAAAGTAAATTCTCTCGTTTTCCTTTATTTTCAGCTATATTGTGATATTGATTGATGAGCTCATTTTGAAAGTACAACCCTGTTACACAAAATATAAAATCAAAAGAAAATGATTAATTAATTAATTAGTCTTCATGCCATTAGTAGGGATGCTAGCTAACTACTTTTGTGTATTTGCTCATTTTCGGTATTTGCTAATCACCTTTTTTTTAAGAGATAAATGCATTTTTTCTTATATTCATTACTGACTAATGATTTTTAAAATAAAGTTTAATTTTTGAGACCTGCAACAGCTCTTGACTGCCTGCACTCCGCACCATGCCTTCTCTCCTGGCTTCCTGACAGCATTATATCTGAAACCTTGCTGCCTGTCTGCAAAGACAGAAAATGGGTCAGCTGAACTTCCTATTTGTTAGCATTGGTGAAATCCTGAACAATACCTCAAGTACACCTTGGCTTGATTTCCCTAGCTGTCTTTAAACAAAACTTGAAAACAAAGACCCCCCTCTAGCTCTTCAGTAAGCACTTACATGGAAAAAAAACACGACATCCTGTATACAGTCAACTATCCACTTTTTGTGAAGACCTGTACATCTGCTTATTCGTGTAATTATGGAATCTGCCAATCAGATACAGATCGCTGAGCTCAGAATGCTCACTTTGTTTAGGATTTGCGCTATAAAAAAGGTTTGGGAACCCCACCATTAACTTGACGGATTTCCGAACAGTATTCAATTTGTATAAATGGGTTCATGTTACTGCTTTTGAGTATACAGTAGTTTCAATGAGTATTCCATTCTTATATCTCCCCCCAGAAAACCTCATCTCCTAAAATATACAGATGTGTTGGAGCCCAAATGTTAGGGTGACTTCATAAAACCTCTGTATATAATCTTGAACTACTCTTGGACTGGGGAGCTGAGATAAATAAATTTAATAGGAGCCGCATGAGCTAAATGTTCTGACCACGAAGGTCGAGAGTGAGAGTGAGTCTGGTTTGGCCGGGATAAATCTTCACATCTGGGGAAATAACTAAGACCTTATTCCATCTCTCTCTCTCTCTCTCTCTCTCTCTCTCTCGACTATGTTGCCAGAAATGCTTTTACAGATGACTGCAGCAGGTGCCTTTGACTAGTGATCCAGTCCAATTAAAAGCCATGAGACTGACGGAACCCTGGGATTTAGGTGTCACATTAGGAATGGGATCTTCTTGCCTATAGCCAGTCAGTCAGCCAGAGGTACTCTTTGCGGTCGCTTCAGCCTTAAAGGCCTTGATGAGAGATAATGATCAGAGCAATCTGTGCTGGCTTTAATTGTGTCGCTGCTGGAGGGGGTCTAAAAGGCTGTGAAGTGAAGCCACTGATATCATCTGATTTACAGGATCAAAGCTGAGGCTGTGGCCTGGGGGACGTACTGACGGCACCCGCTTTGTGATCTTCGGGTAAGGTTGTCTATCAGAAGCTGCCAAATTCAAGAAAATTAATGGGATTGTTCTGCAGGTCCAGAGGCTATTTACGGTGGTCAGATGAAACCCTTATCATGGCTGTATTAGTCCCTTGAGTGCAGGTTTGAAATGAACTTTGGGTAGTCATTATCCTGTTTCCATTCTAGACAAAGGGTTTTATAGTGCTGCTTCAGTGCAACATGTACTGTATGCAATTAAAAAGGTAAAAATGGCCTGTTGGTATGTAGGTCAAGCAGCTCACAAGCTTCCCAGTTGGTTCATAGTTGGTTAATAAAAGAACCAGTTTCGCCACTCACTCGCAAATTTGTTCCATTACATGACTCAAGTTGTTTAACAAGATATGAAGGTTAAAGTTAGGGTTGGGAGCAGGGTTAAGTGTACCTTATCTGTTCTTTCGGCATAATTCATATGAAATTGAGCAAACCACAACATCACCCATGTTTGTTCGACTTTGAAGATCACGTTGGTTTTCACTGAACTGGACATTGTGAGACGTGTTTGTTTCAGCGCAATGCTTTGTGAGCATCAAAGAATTCCATTGAAACCTTTTACCTGGACAACGGGTCTATCGTGACACAGAAGGAAATGAAGGTGTGTGGTAGAAAGGGAGTGGGACTGGCACAGTGCCTGCTGACTAATAATGGATCAATATTGGCTTTTAGTTTAAATTATGGCACTAACTGGTACAAGCTTTGGGGAGTGTCAGCAAACATTGGCTTTTTACCCAGTGCACAATCCTGTCTAACCATTCCTGGACCATTAATTACCTAATAATATCACTTAACTCATGTTTGCCTTCTTAAATGGAATAGATTTTCCATTTTCCAAGTGGTAACAGATTTTAGCCTGAATTGTGGCTCATTTCATTAGTTGATAAATGCAGTGGTGCACTGGTGCATGAAAAGGATAGATTCATTAAATATGTATATTATTTCTTCAAAGATGTCCTTGATATAACAACTTGCTTGATAAAATGGTAGTGACTACTGATTTTAAGCCCCTCTGTCCTTCATGACTAGTTCCTAGGATACAAATGGGGTCATGAGTGGATGAATGAAATGTTACTGAAAGCCATATTCAAATAAGCCAAAGATCTTTTCCGTATCTTGACACACTGCCCTAGTGTAAGAGTTCAGCATTAAAAATGGACAAATCTACCTCTGTTTGGTTGTCAACATTGAGTAACTCTCACTCAGCGGATCAACAGAAATCGAATGTGAAAAACATGCTGAAACATTTACTAAATATGGATATGCTGTACATGTGTGATGGCGAATAACAAGGAGAAATAATTAGAGTATTCAGATGTCACTGGAAATGATGGCCTACTTTGCAAATTGTGTAGTCGTCAGCCACTTAAATTACTGACACGTGATAAAATGTTCAAATAAATGCTAAATTATGAATCTGGAATAAAAAATTGCATCGCGGTCGAGACTTGGGACTGGGCACTCAGAAGCCCCTGCTGTCCAACTTTTTTCCCCGACTGCGAACCTCTCCCGTAGACACGGAGTCATCTCATCGACTTGATCTCTTCAGCTAAAAAGGATCTGTTCTGTCACTCTGTGTAGATAGTGTAACAGAGCAAAAAGCATTTCCTATAAGGAAATGTTTACAATGATTGGGAAACCTTTATTGTGTGCGAACCTGTTACTGGAAAAGTTAACAGGTTTATCCAGCAGGTCTTTTCCTGTTTGAACTCTTGTACAGAGATGCTTTCTGACACTCCTGTAGTGTCAATGTTATCCGGTTATCTTCCATGCTTTGAAAAAAAGAGAGGATTCAAAAAAGGATCCAATGAGTGCAAAAGTGCATATAATAGCAAAAAGGTGTGTAGTGGTTTACTGTTTACCACCATAATTAATCTGATGAGCTTCCTGTGTGCTCAGTTGACCCCAAATAGTGCTGGACACACCTTGAGTGCTTATCTGGTCCAACAAGTATTCATTAGTCACTCAGGAAGTGTTATAAGTCCCATTTTGATTTTGCAGATTTTGCTATTGATTCCTTGTCAGTTTAAGGGATCTGTATTGTAGTGCAAGGAGGTGAGTGGGTTTATCAAAACCTGCCATTTCATAGAAATTGGATTGTTGTGCAGGTTTGGAAGCTTATCAGGTAGAGTGCTTATCATGAAAATATTAGGACTGTGAGTATAGGTGTGAACTGAACTTGGGTAAATGTCAAACAGGAGTTTGAGCGACAAGCAAGTAGCGATGATAAGATTGAACATCGGTGTGACGTAACCGCCATTGTCATTAGCTATTATAACACTACTGATTCAAGCTTTTTGTTTTGTAGTGCGTTGTCAGGTGACGTCATGCAGACCTGCCTTTTTTATTATTAATGGTCCTCAAAGCCATGCGTGCCGCTGATCCGAGATTAGTCAATAATGACAGACGTAGACGTTGAAAACTTTCCACGGTCTGAAATTCTTCATAAATATGACCTCCTTTGACGCTCTGAATTTCGAAAATCTCTCAAGATGACTGGAGAGTTGCTCCATGCTGGGTAATTTTTACATACTATACCCTTCCCTCATAAATAAGAGACTTTTTTTAAGTGAGCAGACCCCAGGATGGAGGTGCCTGATTATAAATAGTCTTTTTTGTGGTGTCTATTTGAAGAGATCCTCCTGATGTGGCTTGCTATTTTCCTATTTTCGCTTCACCCTTGAATTTTCCCTGACCAGAGAAATATCTGTTACCCCTCGCCATTCCTCTGACCGACCTCTCAAACATAATTACCCCTGTTCCGTGCAAATCATATATAGATTACTAGTTTCTTTGTGTGCTATCATAACAGCACCGGGTGAATGAGAGAAGGAGGGGTGTCATAAGCAATGCCCCTACTCTTGCCAAAACCCCATCAAATGAGAAGCCTGTGGCTGCTGGGGTTATTTTTTGCTGGGCTTCGGGGGCTTGTGGCACACAAGCGGCACATGGCTGCGATGGAGAGTGGTCGCGAGTGAAACGCGGAGCTCCAATTATGGCAGTAGTACACATGTCGCTCAGGCAGTTAACTCTGCTGTCTTGTGGTGGAGGAATTCATGGGGGAGGGTTTATAAAGGAAATAGATGGAGCGAGGGATTGGAGAGAGACAGACAACCCAAGACAGGGGTACAATCATCCATCAGTGAGAGGGAAAACTATAGTTATAGCTTGTATTTTTATAGAATGTGGTCTGTTTTTTTCTTTTTACATCCTTTAACCAGCAGTCAAGCACTGCATATAGAATCACGCAAAAGGTGCTCAGAAGCAAGTTTAACTAATGTGTTTAAGGTAAAACAAGGCCTAATCAAGTCACCATTAAAAGGCCTACGTTATGGTATGCAGTCATGAATATCGTCTGACAGCATTGGCGAACACCTTCAAGCTCTTTTCACACCAAAATGGAGGTTTTATTTGTTTGACCTATGGAAAACAATGCAGTTTGGTGTGCAAGGGTGTGCAACAGATCTTTTACAGGTGTGCCGTTGCTTTAATGTTAGAAAGAAGGAAAAATCACCATCATTGGAGTCACCAAATTATGGCGAACTGAAAAACAAGTTCAATGATTTCCATCAGCTCATATTAGAGCTTAATATATTGATAGTCTTGACCAGAGTTTGCCAAGTGGTGGGTTGTGGTGTGGATGTATTTCATCTGCTCAAGCTGAGCATGTAGATCAGAACTGATTTATGTAGGAAAAATAAAAGTCTTCCTGGGGTTCAGCAACACCATGATGTCATCTGCAGCAGATCTCTAATTGTATTTTATCCAATCCCATGTATTAAATGATGCAGCGTATCGAGGAAGGAAAGAGTCTTAAAGACACGGCTTGTTAAAACCAAAACTCGCAAAACAAAAACAGAATGCTTAAAGATGATTGGACAGGGAAGTATGCGTTTTGTTCTCCACTTCAACCTAATGGAGTTAGTCACGTTTTAGTGGTAACATGAAGCACCAGAGAGAAACGAAACACAACCACTTTAATTTGTCTTATTTATAGCCGTAAACGAATCATTAATGTTTAAAGCATTCAAAAGTAACCATCGTTGTTGGTCACTTTTCCGGACCTTTGTAAGGAAAGGAGTTTTATCTAGCTAAACCTTTACAAACTTCCAAAGTCTTTCAGGAATTCCTTGTCACGTGGTTCTTCGAATCATTACATTCTGTCATTTTCTTCTTCTTATTATTTTTTATTATAAACCTTCTTGAAGATGAAGAGTGCATGTTGCTATAGTGTGTGTTTGTTCATTAAGTTGACGTGACGGATGAGAATCCAAGACAGACATGACGTGACCCTCTGTTCTTCAAAATCTTCAGTTCCTTGAGCAGGAATAATGAAAACCAAGCCAAAACAGCACATTCAGAGGAATACTAGTTATGTTCTAGTCAGAGGTGGTGTGTTCATTAGACTCACCCAGGTCACTGAGAGACTGCAAAAAGAGAAAGAAGGGAATGAAAGAGTTCTCTGTAAGGAGCAGTGAGACACTTTCAGTTGTTGAAGAGGAATAGGTCAAATCTCTTTTTTAGGAAAGATTTTTTTTTTTTTCAGCCTGCATGCTTCCCACAGTGAATTGGCAAAAGCAGGACCTTTGTTGTCCACTCAGAATTGGACTTTGGTTATAATTCTAGTACACTTGTCTTTCTTTGTTCTGCACTAAGCCTGCTGATTGGCTGATGGACGTAAGAGAGCAGGTTGGCCAGCGTCATATGTACTGCATGTAAAATTAGTACTCTCATAGTGGTTAATTTACTTTGATTTAGTTCTAAAAAAAAAAATAAATCCACATGGTACCTTTGAAAATCCCTCGTGCGCCACCAAAGACCGACCGCATGGGTACAGTAACAACAGTCCAAAGCAATGACTCACTTCTGGAGATTCAAATAAATCCACAACCATAACTGTTTTGTACGATTATTTCTTACTCGCAATGTCAACTCGAATGAGACAATGGATATTATTTTAAACCACAAATACTAAACCATAAATTATAAATGTGGTCAGTTTAGGGTCAGGCATAGAATTTTTTAATCAGGTCAAATATACAACACTAAGACCTAACAATACAACTTGCCAATGCTGAATCCGAGCACGCGGTCCGCCAAAGACGGAGCAAAATTCAGTCACCGAATGACTCAAAGGATGGACTGGATTCAAATAAACCCAATAAAAATATCGACTTGTACTTTAAGGTAACAAGTGTTGCCTTAAAAGGAGAGTCAGTGCAGTCCATCGGATTCAGTTAAATGCATACACTTTGCAAGAATCTTGGAGTCATTAAAATATCACTGGGGTTTGTGAACTTGGAGTCCTTACCTTTGGCTTCACAGACGCTGAAATCTCTTGGTAACTCATTCAAATTAGATCAGTGTCGTTCATTTGGGCCAGCAAGGTCTTGAGGCCTGTCTGTGGATGTGTCCCTGATGTCAAACACATGTGTCCTGAGCACTATGCAGAAACAAACAGGCCTATTTTGAGCCCTGGTTAAGCATGCTGTGTCCCCACGCCGCCTGTTTGCAATCTTCCCGCCGCAGCGGCTTTTTACACAATCAGTAATTCACAAACGTGGTCGGGGCAAGAATTCGGACTGTTTTACCGTTGCTATGCACATGTGCGAAAATATCACCGGGGTTTGTGAACCGGGGAAGAGAAAAATATAAAAAAGAAAAACAGAATACCCAAGAAGCCGTGCAGCAGGAAAGCAGTGTGAAAGGATGCCAGAATCCGACCCAAGGCCGACTGGAGAAAAAACGGCTGGGGGATAAAAACCCGACTACTGCCGGTAGCAATGAGTAAAAACCAAAAAAGCGTTTTTGCGGCCCATTGGAGAGCGAATTAGGGGTTTTGACAAGTGACTGTATCTGCCTCAGCTGTCGAACTGCTCATAGCTTCCAGCTGGAGAAGAGTGGCCTGAGATCCATCCTAATGAAAGCGGTAGAGGTTTACACACAAGCTGCTGTTCAAGCCCAAGCCTGTTCCACTGTACTCATGAAGAATGGCAGATAAGATTGATCAGGACAAGCAGCTTCAGTCGGGTCACGAGCTGCTGGATCTCAGAGCCTTCAACAAGATCTTATTGTGCTGCTTTGGAATTCGCATCAATAGCGCCTGAGGCAAATTTTCCTTGTGGAGGATCAGTCTTGGATCAGAAATGGATGTATTAACCAAAGATCAACAGCGCTCTTCTGGGTTTTTAGACATATAACAACAGCCAGATTTAAAACTGTTTCAGTATTGCTGGTTTTCTTCTATCCGTTGATAAGTGCTAAGTGTGTTCATGGCACAACTGATTTACTTTTTGTGACGCCTGCTATATTCAGTAAAAGGCAGGAAGCCGAAAACAACAAAATGACACCCAAACAGTGAAAGACCACCTCATAAACATTGCACGTGTTAAATCTTCCAATAATGTAGCTCAGCCACTGCAGCGCATCAGCTACCATAGACACGCAATAGCGTTTCCTCCTTTTATACACCACCATTACTTTTGCCCTAAATCAGATTTTGACAGCAGTTACAAACTGAATTGTTTAGGATGATATGATCAAAGTGCATTTTTAAGCTGGCACGTTATATCTGAAGAAAGACAGACTAGGAGATATTATAAAAATAAATAAATGCATATTTATTTCATTTGGGTAAATTATATTTCTTAAGATCGTATAATGAAGGCAGAAAAGTGAAGATCAGGTCAAAGGTTGATTGCTTAACCGGAAGCGTCAACCAAAGTTCATTTCAGATCCCTCGGTTGCCATGGACGCATATCAAACATCAACAGAGCGCTATAATACAGCTGTCAATTACACAGCAGCCTTTACAGCAGTCTCACTTTTTCCACAACATACACACACACACACACTCCAACAGTGCATGTCACAGCACAGCTCGCTTAATAGGAGTAAAAGTATTCGTAGTACAGCGTTATGAAAACAGGTCCAGCAACAGTTTGATTACATTTCTGTAACTACATTTGTTAACTGTCTGACGTGTTTCGTTACACAGTACATCTGTGTTCCAGCACATACTGTCTGGCAGTTCACAAAACAAACGTGACCTGGCAAACAATCCTTCGCGTTTATGGGAGCTGTTTATGGTTTATGGCTTTTGCAAAGAAACCCTGGCGCTGTTGAGGGATAAGGGCTGTGTGTTACACAACGGCCGGAAGTGCTCTTAAGGAATGTGTTGCAGTGTACAGTAGCGCTTACCTGTCCTGCGTCATGTGCCATCAAGCTCCTCCCCACCGCATTGATCTCCATGGCAATGGCTTAACAAAACACAGGTAGGACATCGGAATGCCACGGGAGACACAGGAATTTATAGTGTCATAATTATAACTCGTATTACTGTCTATTAAAGAGCTGCGAAGAGGCAGGAGCTGGTCAAATTGTTTAATTCTAAAACATGTGGAAGATGTTAAGGATGAAGTAGGATAAGGGATTTGTAGGCTACGATGGAGAAACATTTTTTATTTTAGCATGAGAATTTGGCATTACAGCATTTGTCATTACAGCATTTTTTTTCCTCTTTAAAAAAAATTAATAAAGTGTGTGTAGTCATTTTGATCTTGTGGGAACATTCGACTGGTTCGTACAAGGAACAACGCTTTGTTTTCTTTTACAGAATCCGTGCTTTTATTTAAAAAGCTAAAAGAGAAATTTCTGGTTCCTGAAATTAAGGTTTGATTTAACCATGGGTGGGTGATGATGATGATGATGATGATGATGATTACTACTACTAGTCAGGGTGGTTACAAATGTCATGATGCAAAGCTGAACAACTTGCTAAATCTCATTTTGATTGGCTGGTTTGAATAATAACACAATGCCCACTACAACACTGGAGAAATCTGAAAGTTCATTTCATCATGTCAACGAGTATAATGCTGCGCAGGAACAAGCAAGTTGAGCTACTGATCTATTGCCTCACCCCACTGACCACAATGAACAAAAAACATGAGCAAACACTGATCAAATGGTTTTAAATTAACAGTAGTTGCTCTTTGGAGGCATAACATTGCACTCCTAAAGTTTGTTTTTAGCTTCCATTAGCTAATGATGCTGAATTGGTAAAGCTAGCATAATTCATAAGATGTAGCCAGTGTTATGTGAGCAATTATTTTTTTTTTGTAGCTCACTAGATGACAAACAGATGTTGCAAACAAAATGTGTGTGCATTTTACATCCAACGGGATCCTACTAGGGCTGTAGACAGATAGAGCAAATCGCATTGACATTAACTGTGGATGCAGATTATTAGTATTTTGCCCACCCTGAATTTCCATCCCAGTAAAATAACCTCAACAAGTTTAAATTCCTGTCCAGTTTTCGACACTTTGTGCACACCTGGATAAAAGAAGGCATGATGTTAGATAGACTCTATAGCCTGGTTTTCAAAGGTGGACTGGAAACAGGAAAATCTGCAGGGAAAATATTTTTTCTGATGATCCTCCAAGCAGAAAATCACACTGCAAAGTAGAAATGTGCTCTGAAAATGTTCAAAATAAATACAGGTTTCTGGTTAAATGCAGTGTAAAGTGTTTGGTTCTATTTATACTCCAGGCTTCCTATAAGCAGAGTCAGCTCTCACATGTAAAGAGCAGTAACTGGTTCTTTCTGGAGAAGGAACCCAAAAATATTGTTTCTGTTCAGGACTTGACCAAAATGAAAATGTATTTATAAATGTGTTTATAACAAATTTATATCATGTCAGTGAAACGTTCTTACATGGATAGTAAGACAAATTTGTGTGTGTGTGTGTGTATGTGTGTGTGTGTGTGTGTGTGTGTGAGTGTGTGAGAGAGAGAGGAGTTACTGTATTTGTTTTATTGAAACTGTCTCATTTCAATGCTTTAGCAATACTGTACATGTCTATGGTCATGCTAATTAAGCTCTTTGAATTGAATTGAGTTGGATTGAAAGAGAGAGGGACAGAGAGAGACAGACAGTGAGAGAGAGAGAGAGACAGAGAGAGAGACAGAGACAGAGAGAGAGACAGCAGGAGACAGATAGAAAGAGACAGACAGAGAGAGAGAGAGACAGACAAACAGACAGACAGAGCAAGAGAGAGAGAGAGACACAGACAGAGAGAGAGAGAGAGAGAGAGAGAGAGACAGACAGAAATATAGAGCGAGAGAGAGAGACAGACAAAAAGAGAGGGAGACAGACAGAGGGAGACAGATAGAGAGAGAGAGACAGACAGAGGGAGACAGATAGAGACAGTGAGAAAGAGAGAGAGAGACAGACAGACAGACAGTGAGAGAGAGACAGACCGACAGACAGATAGAGGGAGACATATAGAGAGAGAGACAGACAGACAGAAAAAGATGTGTGTAAAACTGTCATTTAGGAGAATTTGCATAAACAAAATTTATTTTACAACTATTAGCCACATCAGTTTGCAATCTTTCCTCATCTGACATTTAATTAATGGTCTGATTACAAAAAACGCGCGCGCACACGCACACGCACACGCACGCACACACACACACACGCGCACACACACACACACACACACACACACTAAGTGCAAAGTGTCCCCTCTAAACCTGCTGAACTCCTTCTGCCCTCGTCACGAGGCGTTTATCACCAGCCGAAGCCCGCAGGTGAGAGAAATTCCCTCGGTTTAGGGTTGCGCGAGCGGCATGGGATCGACCGGCTCGTGACGTCACCGCGGACCTCACGCAACCAGGGCTTCCCTCTGTGAGCCAATCAGGGCCTCCCTCAGCGTGCTGTTGCCAGGCAGCTGGTGTAAACAACACAACACAACACGCAGAATAGCACGCGCCGGGGGAGGGGGGGAGGGAGGGACGGGATGCTCTGAGTGCGCGCGCTCTCACAGGTGACCCGACCGGAGCGCCACGTTGGCTCGCGACACAGGACGTCGTTTAATCGGTATCGATTTCACAACAATTGGAATCCGTGCAAAATCCTTTCTCACGCTATGGTTTATCAGCTGTCTTTACCCTCTGTATGTGTAATGGCCAAACACGTGTCCTCGTCCATTTATTCATTCATTAATAAAACACTTAATAACAAATAACTTATTACTCATCACTGCATGAATAAACCTCTGAGAGAAGAAGCACAACTCTCAGACTAAGGCTTCAACACACAAAAAAAGAGATTTATTTTTTATAATGTCAAATTGTAACAAACATTATTAAACTTTATGGAGTTTTTCAGATCATTATTTTATAATTTTAGCCATTTCGTTTTTTTTGGTAATATTTTAGATATAAAATTTGCACATTGCAAGTAGTTTTCACAGTGTTCATACTTATTAAACGTTTCCTGTAGTTTGCTAAATGTCTTTCCAAATGATCTCCAAATAAATTATTTTCAAAAATAAAGGCAAAATGTGTCTGAAATTTGCAGTTTCTTAGTAATAAAACTGCCTAAACATTTATACATGTAATAATTCATACATGAAAGAATTAAACAATCTAAGCCAAGTGAAGACGACTCCTGCACAAATATTTTAAATTTATGCGCACAATAAAATTCTCATGCTCTTATTTTGTTATATCCCGAAATAAATAAAATCGTGGCCATATGTTGGGTCAGCGTTGTGTTACAGTGCAGTTTAATCATGTTTAGTTCATAAGTTACAAAAAAACCCATATATGGACATACAGACAATGCGCAACATGTCACTGAAATCTCATATTTTGGTAACATAACATAAAAAAACATAATATTTATTAAACTTAAAATATAGATTCAGCATATTTTGAAGTTTGTTTAGCCTCTCGCCTCTAATGGCTTTGTGGAAGAGGACTCTAACCCTGAATATCCTCATGACTCATCTTTTTAAGTGTCTAAATACACGTTACATAATTTCAGTAGGCTGTAATTAAATTAAGGAATTTCTGCTCACAAGAAGTACATAGTGTTCAACTGAACCGCTTGTTCAGGTTATACAAAAAAAAAAATAAATAAATAAAAAATAAAAAAAATGCACATGCATCATGACGTGGTAACCTTTAATTAGTGTCACATCACTAGAACGGAGAGAAAAAAACGCAAGGAACGTCAGAGCGTTAGGCTGCAATGCAACCTCAGGTGGGACGCGAGTCGCAACGGCGGCACAAACACACCTTCATATCCAACACATCCCGTGCATACGCTGAAATGTTTTGGGGAGGTGGGAGGAAACCCGAGAACATGGAGGAAACCCACACAGACACGAGGAGAACACGCCCCGAGCTCAGGATACATATTTCAGTGAGAAAGTCTAGAACACATCCAGGTCGTCACCATGTTTCCTTTTTTTTTTTTTTTTTTAAATAAAGAACTTATAATGCTTAGGAGCCATAGTGTGCGCCTGTACAACTTCTGCACCCTCGGACTAGGATCCTCCTGATACACCAATCCCCCTTAACTCAGTTTCTCTTTCAGCTCACACACGGCTTCTAATAAATACCCTATCGCATGCAGACGAGCCGTTGAGAAACGTTCACGTATTCCATATTCTCAAATCTAAAAATGGTAGTGACACTTGACAGCACTAGCGTTAAGGTGCGTTTAGGGGCTTTTTTTGTTTGTTTTAACGGTCTTTTCCCCACTCTTCGGCTGTTATACTCCAACCTGCGCACTTTGCCAAGCATCTCAGAGGAGCCGAGGCCAAAGAAAGTTCCTCTCAGAGCAGACACGGGCTGCATTCTTGTGGTTTTCTCAATGTGTGTGTCACTAGAACAAGGAAACATGTGCGCCTGGTGTGAATAGCAGCCATAAATACAGCGTGTGAATATATAGGACTTTGGCGTGTCAAACTGTAGGTTTACCTGTGCAGTCCAGGTACGTATCGTTAACGTGTTTGTGTTAGGGTTTTTTTTTTTCTTTTACACTCACACAGTGTCTGAGACGCTAGCAAGTGGGTGGTGAAGGCTTGACGGTTAAGGTGCTGGGTTGCTGACTTGAAGGTTATAGGTTCGAGCCCTGGTGCTGCCAGGCTGCCACTGTTGAACCCTTGGCCATGGCCATTAACCCAACCTGCTCGACTCTATTGAGAAAAAGATGTAAATAACCAGTATCCGATAATGACAGCGACTGGGTTTTGGGTGCAGTTGCTTTTCATCAACTATTTACATTAACTGTAACCATGGCGCTTTCCTGTAAGTTGGCTCTTGAGTGGAACAGCAACGTTTCTTTTGTATAAATGTGTGCGCTTTTTTTTTTTTTATGCGGAATCTCTCCCAACCTGCTTAGCAGATTTCCAGATGGAAGCCACCCAAGCTACGGTCCTCAACAGTCAGCTTATACGGCTTGGCATTCGGTGCTGTAACGCCTGGCAAAGTCATCCGAAATTTTTATGGCCGCTATGGAACTGTATCTCCGAACGCCTAATGGAATTTCTGACATGTCTCGAGCGTAAGGTTCTGCAGCAACGGAATTAATGGCCCGCTCCATCTGAACACTGATGTCCCTTATGAGTGGTGCTGGTGCATCCAAGTGTAGCCTTGCTCAAGTTAACATAACAACAAAAACACATTTTTATTACTCCCTGACCAGACCACAGTAAAAGAACTGAGAAAAATAATAAACCGGTTGAAGTTGGAGAAGCGTCAAGAATGTGCCGAGTCTGTGCGCGCCGAGAGTTTGGCGAAGATCGACGGCCTTTTTAGTGGTCAAATCGCATTTCATAGCCTCGTTTGTAGCAGCGCTTTACATGTCAGCAAAACGAAATGACTTCATTTGGATTGCACACTACGGTATTCATACATCCATGTCTACAACAGCAGCAGGAAAAAACCCAGCGAACACATTATCGAGCTCTCGGAGGACGTTTTACGTTCAAGCGCATTGGAACACGTTACTCTGAGGGGGATCGCCATTATGAGTAGCATTGCATCATGCGGCCCGGTGGATTATTGGCTTTTATTCACTGCTGGCTAAAAGAATCGTTGGCTGAACTGTTTCTCTAAACGTCCAGCATCCGAACTCAGGTTCTCTTTACTAACAGTTGGATCCGTTAACAAACTGAAACCTTTGGGATTGAATTCAGGAATTCAATGTCTGTCTGTCTCTCTCTTTCTCACTATCTCTATCTGTCTCCCTCTGTCTGTCTCTCTCTTTCTCACTATCTCTATCTGTCTCCCTCTGTCTGTCTCTCTCTC
>JAQQZR010000018.1:13346261-13363269 GCA_030068235.1 Notoglanidium macrostoma
TCTCTCTCTGTCTGTCTGTCTGTCAGTGTCTCTCTTTCTCTTTCTCACTATCTCTATCTGTCTCCCTCTGTCTGTCTGTCTCTCTCTCTCTGTCTGTCTGTCTGTCAGTGTCTCTCTTTCTCTTTCTCACTATCTCTATCTGTCTCCCTCTGTCTGTCTCTCTGTCTGTCAGTGTCTCTTTGTCTCACTCTTTCTCTCTCGCTCTCTGTCTGTCTGTCTCTTTCTAGAGGTCTCTTGCTGTCTCTCTCTCTCTTTCTGTCTGTCTGTCTCTTTCTATCTGTCTCTTGCTGTCTCTCTCTCTCACTCTCAATTCAATTCAAAGAGCTTTATGAGCATGACCATAAACATGTACAGAATTGCTAAAGCATTGAAATGAGACAAATACAGTAACTCTCACGCTCTCTCACACACTCACTCTCTCACACACTCACTCTCTCACACACTCACTCACACAGACAGACGTTTGTTTGTCTTACTATCCATGTAAGAACGTGTCACTGACATGATATAAATTCGTTATAAACACATTTATAAATACATTTTCATTTTGGTCAAGTCCTGAACAGAAACAATATTTTTGGGTTCCTTCTCCAGAAAGAACCAGTTACTGTTATTTACATGCGAGAGTTGACTCTGCTTATAGGAAGCCTGGAGTATAAATAGAACCAAACACTTTACACTGCATTTAACCAGTTATAGGAAAATAATCAACAACAGGGATGTGTTAAGAGTTAATAAACACCCTCGAGTGCAATAACACTACAAAATGAAGTGTTTTAATCCACAGCAATGTTTTTTTTTTTTAAAGTAATGAAAGAACTTGCGTCATCCTTTTTTTTTTTTTCTTCTTCACGCAAACAAACAGCCACAAAGCAAGGTAGTTCCATCATCTGGGTCTTTTTGCTTTCTAGGACGAGAAAAAAATTCATCTCGCCATGTTCCCACGAAATCAGAAGTCCTCGTCCTAGATACCTTCCCCAGAGAACTTACTGTGGCACTGGAGACTCCTTCCACAAACGTTCATCTTTTAGACGAAGCGTCACCGTAGCAACAACTGGATGCTGTTCTTTGGTAAATAATAAAGTACAGATATGTGAATTCAGCAGCGCTGTGATGTAATATAAAGTTCCAACCTATATTCATTCTTTTTTTCCGTGTTAACTAAAAACACATTCCATTACCAATAATTATCCAGGAGAAGATAATGCCACGATTTTTCATAAATAATTAATGAATTAAATATTAATTGTGTAATCACTATTCAACTTTATGAATCAATGGGTCTATTATGTTAACCATAATCATAATTATTCAGTGTTCGGCTCATTAAATAATTCATCCCTGTATCATTGGCCCATCCAGTAAATAAACATCTTGTTAAAGTAACTAATGCTATAAATTTGGTACCTTATTGTAAAGTGTTACCTTCTCTTTCACATCACTGTTGTTAAAGTTATGTTGTACACAGTTACACAGCCAATACGGCTACATTTCACATGGTTGCTGTGTGCGCGCGCGCGCGTGTGTGCGCGCGTGTGGAGGATTTCACAATCACACTTAGGCCTGTGTCGTCTCACTGCGGCTCTATAACTTCAATCTGACCTGGTCAAATCCAGGAGGAAGCAGATTTCCCTTAAAAACAATTAAACATTGAGCAACCATCGTGGTTGCTTATTAGCACAAATATCGTCATATCTACATATCTCGAATCTGCAAACCGCCTCCCACGTAAGAACGGGGGAAAAAAAGAAAAGAAAAAGGAGCCGTCGTTCAAAGATGTACGCGATTGACCTCAAAAACGAAACAGAAGATGACTGTCTAGTTTATTATCTCAGTCATATAACAGTCAGGGACATTTTATAAAAGACAGCTGTTAACAAAAAGGTAAAGAATGGAATATTAAAGGGATTTGGATTCGGAGCTCGTCTTTAAACCGAGACCACACCATAAGACAAAAGGAGAGGAGCTGTTGAACCGACATCAAAAGCTCCGAGCCGCGATTGTCACACACTTGAAAGGCTTGAGAATCTGCCACGATGACCTCACGGCCTCAAAGAGCACAATGGCGTCGCCGCAGACCCGAGCTCGTGTCCTGCAGCGTGTGAACAATCACATCTTTTAGACAGGATGTGCTGAACGAGAGCGTCCGATTTAGACGTTGAGCAGGAAATGACATCATCAGGCTGACGAGCTAAAGAGAGACATTCCCAGAGCTGGAGATCTTTAACTTACATGCTGACGAATATACACTTAACAAGTAGAGTGTTCTAATAATACGTGGTTCTAAACCTGGAATAGTCATAACATAGCCTCAGAACACGCACGATTCACGTCACAGTATTTCCATGTACTGGAGCGACACGTTTCTTCAAGCTTGTCTTTGCCCTGAAACAGGCTCCACCCACGGTTGAAGAAGAGCTGCTCCTTTAAAAGGCCACACCTCCTAAAGCCCCAATCGTTTCAGTACAGGGGGTGGGGCTTGTTTTAGTCAATGTTTTCGCTTTAAAGGAGGAACACACTTTTTTGCATCACGGCACTGTATTAATAAGTACAAGGGGAGGCTATAATAAGACAAGTACGCATGAAGAGTTGAGAAAAGAGGAACTTTGTTTCGTTTTTATTTACCGAGAAGAGACGTGAAACGTTCAGGAGAAGGCATGTATGTGACTCGTTCCACCTCCAAGCGTACAGCTCATGCATCATCCTGATAGGGATTTCGAATTTGATCCAATCGGGTCAGAGATATGCAGCACGACAGAGAAACACATATACACATAATGTGCTGCCAAGTTGGAACAGAGTGTACAGGAGTTTAAATTAATCATACATCCTAAATGGCACAATACTAGTAGCAGGAATTGTACTTGCTTGCAATGGCAGCGAGCACCGTTTTGTGTGCAGTGGTAATTATGATCAGAATAAGCTTTGTGGTAAACATGAGCTCATGGGCTCATTAAGATACCAACATCTTGAGCTCTACTCGTTTGCTAATACTGAAAACAAAAATGCCTGACATTGTACAAAATACCTACCAAACACAGTAAACGGTATACAATTGATGGATGAAATTACAATCAAGAGAATAGAACGGTGACGGAAATAAATGATTGACCTGTGAGGTTTACGACTGATGTGCTGTAACTGTAACAGATGGCCTATTTGATATATTTGATGTTAAGCGTCGGTGATGTGCTTAATCAGGGGTGGACAAATCACTAGCCAGGGAAGAGGAATTATACTTGCTATGAATACGCGTACGCAAGATGGCTGCTGGCATCAGAAATGAACACTAAACGTCTGCGTGGTGCAACGATGACGTAAACAGCGGAGGCAGAATAGCACCGGGTGACGCCGTGTCCGTGTCACAAACCACATACTTATGTACATACTAATCTACACGGTTATTGAGTACTGGTTTCCCTATTCCGTTTAGTGTTTTCATTTTAAAAAGCTTTCACGTAGCCTAGTCTTCTCTGTGGTGTCTCTTGGATCTTCTACATTAGAATGAATAAATACTTCCGAGTCTTCGATTTGAGACGCAGCTAAAATGACAACAATCGTGACACCGGTGGAACGGTTTCGAGAAACCGAGCTCGTCCATCTGTTTGACGTGACCGTGCGGCTTGACTTCCAGACGGACACGGATGTGGCTCGGACATGCTCTTTACTTTCAATCCTCCGAATGCACATAAAATCCACAAGGGTGTACGTGGACAAATGTTTCTGCATGCACACAAAAAGGCATGCGGTCATGTACAAACCGGGCTTTAGAAGTCGGTTTAAAAACCTGCGAAGGAACAAAAACGGTTTATATTTGGTAAATATTTTAAACCTCACTGCTCACAGTGGTGCGAAACATCTCAATGCTGGAACTACAGCGAACACCTGCCGCACTACGCGTATCGGCTGAAGAGCGGTCTGGCAGGCGGTGCGACATTTTGTTGCTTTTTATTAGATGGATTACTAGAAGCAGAATTAAGCAGTTAAGTGGACGCAGAAGAAAAATAAACTCTCCTGCTTAGCAAACATGATGAGAGAAAATGAATGACTAGGCAGATTTAGATAATCTGCTATGTGCGACACGAGGACCTAAACACGCTACACTGATAAAGTTCGTTTCCCGTCGTCTATATTAATGCACTTAACCAACTCGTCATACTTTATTACATCACATTTTAGCTTAACCAATCCAAAGCATGAGTGTGGGCAGCACACGGGAGCTTTACCTTCTGCGAATTTATGATTTGTCCACCTCTGTTAGTAAATTATCCATACTACACGTGCTCCATAAATACTCCTGTAAACACCCAGATAACAGATACGGACACTGAAATACTACTGAGGATTGTTTGAAACTGGTTATAACGAAATGGGTTTTCCTACCATTCACCATAAACACAAGGAATATCTCTGAACATACAGAAACACACTGATGGTCCGCAAAAAAAAAACAAAAAAAAACAAACGAACAAAAAAACACTGCCTGCGTCACAGCAGGCCTGAGATACACAGACGTCTGCAGTGTTCGAGAGACTCCGATGAGCTCACTACTTAACACCAGAAATCATTAGCAAATTAATTAAGGTAGGAATCAGTAACAGGATTTGAAAGAGCTCTTAATGGACAGGTGTGTCGATGAGCAGTCCTTGTAGGTCTTTGAGAGCATGGAACCAGATTTACTCGTCTCAAACTTTGCAGAGAGAGAGAGAGAGAGAGAGAGAGAGAGAGAGAGAGAGAGAGAGAGAGAGAGAGAGAGAGATACAGAGAGGGAGAGATCCAAGTCCACGTGGGTCAGACAGGAGACGAGTGAAGTTCTACTACTGAGTCCGGAGCTGATAGTCTGCAAAGAAACAAGGAAATGAGGCACGCTTAATTAAACGGTTCCAAACGACAGGAAATTGGGGGTGGGGAGTGGCCGAAAAAAAGTTAATTGTGGCAGCTGAGCTTTCCACCCGGCCGACCAAGAGCACAATGCAAAATATAACAGGGTTCGGAGCCGCGCGATAACCTGATGATAGTGGCTTAAATTCAGGATATGAGACGCAGCAAATGCAGACGTGAGAGAAACAGGTGATATCTGCTCTACACTAAATGCTTGTACTTTGTGCCTCAAGCACTGTAAGTGTTCATGAATAGTGAATATAAATATAATATTTGATGCCTAATTTGCTGTAGTGATATCCCAAACATACAAACAGTTTTAAATAACTTGGAAAGGAAAACTGTATCCTCATCTGGAGATTTTGGGTTGCCAGATTTCACCGAATCAGCTTAAAACACCCCATGTTCTTTAGGAGTAAACCCTGTATTATCCAGAGTATGTGTGTATGTTAATGTGTTAACGTGATGTTACGGCGAGTTTCAAAAGCCAGATTAAGAATATCCTTTAAAAAAAAAAAAAAAAAAAAAAAAAAAAAAACACGTTCAAACGTGTCACAAATCACAAATGTGATTTCAGACTTGCCGTTTCTCAACGTTGATCAACTCGAATCGTGTTAAACGTTAAATTCGAGAAAGTACAGAATGTCACATCTTTCTCCATCTTACTATTGACTCAGCACAGCATCTCTGCAGCGAGCCAAGTTCTACCTACTTCTTCTCAAACATCCTCTTTTCACAGAAACCATTGCATCTCCGAACACAACTCTCGCTCTCATCTGACTTTTACTGAATTGCCTAATTGTTGCCCAATACCTGTAACATTCTGCAAAACAATGACAAATATAGGGCCAGAAAGAGTGTGTGAGAACTTGTGTGTGTGTGTGTGTGTGGAGTAAGCATCATTTCACCATGTACACTTTTAGTTAAGATGAATTTTTTTTTTAATTGAGGCAATAACTATGCTTCGTTGTTGTTTTTGTTTTTGTTTTTAATCGACATTCCTTCATGGGTGCCACGGTAACAGATAGAGTGCTTATTGTTATCATCATGATATATGGGTTGACATGAGCGATGGTGCTTACCTCCATTCTGGGTGATGTATCGTACCCATGGGAGCGCTTGGTATCCGCTCTTCTCGATGATCTTCAGGTAACGCACCTGTTTAGAAAAAGAACGAAAACAAAAAGTCTTTATGTGCGCTGAAATTGTAATTGTTCCGAGTACTGAGAATTAAACTCTTCACTTTAATAGCGGCATTACTAGAATACATATTCGCCAAATAAATACGGATTTGTAATGCTTCTCGATCTGAAGCAAATCAAACACTAGGGGGCGTGCGGCTATAAAAAATAAATAAATCAACGATGGGGTGATGAGATGCGGTCCGAGGCACTGTCGCCTCAATTGTTATCCGACAGACCTCACACTGAAATCAAACATTTCAACTATTACATATGTTTATTTATTTGTTTATGTGATGCGTACACAACACGTCCCTGTGTAGTACGACGTTACTGTAGAAAGGATAACGTACTAAAAAGTCATACCTGCTGTAACAGAAAATTAACCCCTTCTGACAAATCAGACCCGAACGTTCTGTGGTATAATAAGCCACGAACACACGATGTGGTGCAAGCTAAAGCTGTTCTGAGAAGGTTGTGTCACACACAACAGTGGCACCAAAGCCTGGGAAAGTGTCTGAGCGGCACACAGGAAACATTTGAAGAAGTGAGATTGAGGAAATGGCACCTTTCTTCCCTGCAGAGATATTGAGACATGCTCCGTGACATTGATACTCAGCTGTTGCATCACTATAACTTTGCACAATCTCACAGAAAAAGATAGAAAGAAAAAAAAAAAAAAAAAAGAATATACAACACGCTGAAAAGGCAGTGGTGAAAAGCAGGTCAGGTATTCTGAGGTTATCTAGTAGAGTGGGTGTTCTCCCAAAGTATACGCATAGTAAGAGCCGAAGCCCTGCCATCTGGCCCGTTCGAGCGCTGTATTCCCGAAGGACAGACGGATCAAAATAGCATGAGTGTAGACGAAATAGCAACTGGGCTTTCTTTTTTGCGAGAAGCGTATTCGGAGTATGCATCAATATAGGCTGAAAGAGGAGTTTAAAAACAGCCTCTCTGGCTATTTCCAATCAAACTTGGTGGAGAACCCCACCAACGCAGAGTCGCTTCTGTGCATATTTCAGGCTATGCATGTGGACTTTAGTTGGGTGCAGCAGTGCCACCCTGGGTGCAGCGGCCACTATTTAAAACTCATCAAACCTCCCTTTGGACCGACCCGGGCGGGCCCGTATACGCGCTGGCACGGTGACGAGACGGTCACGACTCGAGATCTCCAAATGCGGCTTTGTGTTCACGGCCTTTCGGGCCACAGTGCAAGACAAAGTGGTGGTTAGGCAGCGCTCGGTTCATGTCAGAGGGTTTATGGAGTGCTGCGTCACTACAGAGCCGGGGCAAAGCCGCGCACTATAATGTCAAAAACGGCACCAGAAGATGGAGTGCACGGTTCTCATTTTACCAGAATTCACCTTACAAGACAAGTGTAGACACTGTGTTTGCTGCCCAAGCCGTCTTTGGCTCAGCGTGTGTGTGTGTTTACTGGTGTACGCTGGTCTTTCATTAACGCGGCATGGCCTAGTAGACCTTGTGGCCTACAGAGCATGCTTCGCAGTCAGGAGACAGGCTCCCAGACTTTCACAGACATGCAGTCTAGTCACTTTTTCTCCCAAAAGCCTGCACTTGTAAATCTCTGCACATGCTGGAGCGCTTGGTCGCCGAGTCAGCGATCCATGCAGGCTAATTGAAGGTGGGCAATGGGTCACGCTCATGACCGTTCAGACGACACTTCAGGCGCTGAACCTAATAAACAAACATCGAAACTCAGAGTAACAAGGAAATGGTTTACACTTATTCCACAAGCTTCTAGCTGATCTCAGTTCAGTCTGAAACGAGAGGTGTGGATGAGAGATGCTAATCAAGATGCCTTGGTGTTTCAGTGGTAGGAACCGTCACCACAGGATCATTCCAGACCAGTGAGCAAACAATTAAGACATATAATCTAAAAAATAAATAAATAAAAAAAAAATACACTTTTGTACATCTGACTACATGAAAATTACAGGTCTCTATGAAAGGTCTGAGTCTGATTAACTGTTAAGGGTGACATCTAAGAATGTGACAGCAACCACTTTTTTTGGCCTCGCTGTGCTCGAGACGAGACTGATCGTGATCATAGCTTGGTGTGAGGGGAAAATAAAACGATGCTGCTTGCTTAAAGTGGGATCATGAATTTGAGAGCGGTGCTGCCTCGCGCTGTTATTACGGACTCTGTAAAATGCCACCCATAAAGTTTTGAACACAGAACTTGCATGGCTGCAGAGAAACAGGGCTAAATCCAGCCATGCTAGAGAAAAAGAAAATCCCTCTTAAAAAAAAAAACCAACAACGTCTGCTGTCACGGGGGCGCAGACACACAGGAGGGAGTCTCCATTCACGGGCCATATGAGGACACCAGTAAAGCAGACAGACATGCTGACCACAGGAGAGAGACCGAGAGAGGGAATGGGTGAGTGTGTGTATATGAGCGTTAGGGTTATCAAAGCATCCCTGAGGTTTCATCCCAACGCAAGTCAGCAAGTTCACTCGCCAGACGTCTGGCAGGACAGGATCGTAAGCAGTGCAGCTCGAACGTTCACACAGATATTCGAATCTACAGCTCTTTTCCCAATTCAGCAGCATGAAATGGCACAAATCCACATCCATATGGACCATGATGGGGGATTCTAGTTTGGTACGACAATACTACCACGTTTACCATCCAAAAAATGTAAATTAAGAAGACACTGATTCAGTAAAAACTTTGGATTGGTATTGATCAAGTACTCAATAGAGAAAATTTGGAAGCACTTTACCTAAATTCCTGAAAAGGGGGGGGAATTTGCATAATTTTTATGTTTATATCATGTTCGCTGTGTTCTGTCTTTGCGTTCTCAACGTATGTGTCATACAATGCCTCATTGTCTCAAACCATTCGATAATCCATTTGGTCAATACACGTGGCCATGTTCAAGTTTTTAAATACATTCATTCATGTTTCTATCCATTCATTCGTCCTTCTACATGTCCATCCATTCTCAATCCCTCCTTTCAAGTTTCCATCTGTGCAAGCTTCTAACCAACTATCCATCCATCCATCCAAATTTGCATCCATCCATCCAGGCATCCAAATTTCCATCCAGACATCAGTCCTTATTACTCATTGTTGTCATCGGTCATTTCCAAATAAGTATTCGATTTCATCATGTATTGTGTATTTTTGTGAACTTGCATGATGTTGACTAACACAGCACACATATTTCTTTTGAATCAGGGAGTCATCATGATGGTGATTTCCCATAATATATTCACTGTCTGTAGACAGCAGGCTGGGGTAATGAAAGGTCGATACCCAGAGCTCGGACAACGGTACCACACTAAAGAATAAAACGGAAATGGAATCAGTTCGTCCATTTGTAAATGCCTGTTGTCTTAAAAACAAAACTGAACATAAAATCTGATTAAAACAAAAAGCTGCTTTGAGGCTGTAATGGGGGGGGGGGGGGAGAAAACAGGCGTACATAAAAATGAGAGAAATTAGCAAGAGGAAATCTCACACAAGTTAACTATTTAATTCGATTTGAGAAATGACTGATTCTTTCCTCATAATCTTGCTCATCGAGGAGGGGGAAAATCGAGTTAAACGAGAGGTTTAGCGACTTTGGGTTCCGTGTGGGATGCTTAATACAACTTAATCCGCAAAAGAGAGGAAATCTCCTCTGCTTCCCCAATTCATTCACTCCCTTTCAAAATCATATAAAATCAGCACTAATCGTATTGGCTCAGGAGTGGAGGAGCGTCAGGAGCAGATTGTACGGCTCCTTTAAGACGGTCATGCTGAACTCTATAGAGCAAGGCAGGGCACCCAGAGTTCAGCCAAACTTTCAGCCACACACACACACACACACACACACACACACACACACACACACACACACACACACACACACACACACACACACACTTCAATCCCAGTGATCAGTGACTTAACATGCTGTATGCTTATATTCTCATATAAGGATACGTACACCTTAAAAACCCAGCAGCAGTGTCAGAAATGACACTTTAAGGGCATAAAGGTAGAGCTATAGTTCAGGGTAACCCTTAATAAAGGCTTCATTCAGCTAGAATGATCACTACAGCTCTTAAACACTGTGCATGTAGGCATTTCTCATCTAGCCATAGAGAGTGAAATACACTGCATAGGTGGAAGTGAGATTTTGGGATTGCTGCCCTAGTGAAACCTCTTAAACTGCCCAGGAAATCCTGCTAAGGAAAGATAGCGCTTCATTTATGCCTTAGTCATTTGGAAAATAAACAGAGAAACTGAACAGGAATTAGACAGAAAGACTTCATTTCTAAAGATTATATGCTATTAGATGGGGATTACATTTGACGTAGTAGAACGAGAGGATTAACATAAACCCGTGATTTGAATTACAGCCGGGACTACCGTCACAGCTGCCGTTACGGAAAACGAATCGACACCTCAGAATCTGACCAATCAGAATCGAGGATTCAGCAGGGTCGAGGATTACACGGTTTCTTGTTTCTTCTCCAATATCACTGTCCAGAACACACTGCAAACTATTTACTGAAATAAAAGGAACTTCAAATGACCCAAAACAAGGCGAATTGTACTGTTACGTGGACGAAATCTTATCGTGATACAATCCACATAAAACCACTCGGTGTAAACAGATTTACAGCCAATGACTCAAAACCTCTAACGCTGCCTGATTTGTGACTCAAACATGTCAGTGTGTGCAACTTCTTGGAATGTAGTGAATACAGGAGCCAAGAGAATATTTTAAAGTGAATTGAATAAACTAAAATGTTTAGACTTATTGTAGTGATTTTTATTGTAGGTTTTCTAACCTTAGATCATTTGGCTCAAGCAATTGCTACATTTCATTTAAAAAAAAAAAAACAAAAATAAAAAACAACCATTTGGTTTATAAAGACCAGCTGGTGTTACAGGCTCTGAAATCACCAAATAAGCCTGCACACTTATACATGTCTAAAGATTATGTGCGTTCTGTCTGGCCAAAATCTTAGACATGTTTATTTTGCATTTTTGCAAGGAGTCTCCAGTGTCGAAAGCTGTAAAGCTACAAGGTGAAGTTTTCCACCACAGGAAAGTGTTCACGGTGGAAAGGTTTTGAGGTTTCTTGGTAACCTGTCAAGCTGCATTTTTGTCTTTGTCGGACGAACTGTGTGGTGCTTTAAAGAATAAAAATGCTGGTAATGGAAATAATCAAATTTAGGTGGGTAATAACTAATACAATCATTATTCTGCTATAACAGCACATCCTAAAATTATATTCCTTACAGGACTGATCACCAAAATGTAACGCAAACTTCCGACACCAGAATCACAGCAAATTATTCCCATTTGTATGTCGTTTTATGCAAGACAATTTTCGTTCCATTTCAACATGGCTGTGACCCCTGAGGTCAGTTAAAAAAAGCTGACTTGTCAAACTGGTCCTACAATGCACTACTCGAGAATCAAGTCTGTGGAGACGCATCAGTCCTCAAAGCGCAGATGTCTCAGAGTACAGACGCTGGTTCACGCTGCCACCTAGTGGTGCTGGCAGTGTAAACAATTAACGCCGCATTTTCCGAGCCGCGGCTATTCGCTGAGCAGGACGGCTGTCCTTCTGATTCTTTTTCTTGTTTCAATTTGTCATTTTATAGGAAAGAAAACAAACAGGAGGAAACAGGGACAAGTCTAAACACCAGAAGAGGCATTACTTTAAACCAACTTCATCTGCAGCACCTTTCACCGGCATGAAGAAGAATCCGCATATACACAATATGACTATTAATATAGTTCTGTATTTGTCGTTCTTATATTATATCATATCATACCTGAATTCCAGAGGTGGTGAAGTAGGGGATCTCAAACTTAACGCTAATCGGTGGCTTTCCTTCTTTATCCTCAGCTTCCACACTAGGCAGACCAAAGTGCGCTCTCATCAGATATTCTTTACCGCCCTATGAGAGACAGGGAGAGAGACAGAGAGTGAGAGAGAGATAAAAACAGAGTGACTGAGAGAGAGAAAGAAAAACATTAGAAACTGCATCACCTCTAGAGAAACACTGACAGGTGTGTAAAATCGTGTACGTGTGTGTGTGTGTCAGCACTCATGTACTTACAGGGAATGATTTAATGGACCAGACGATCTCGCTGTTTTCAGGCACCCACTTCACGCTCCCCACCGTCGTCTTAAACTTGGGCGAGTCTGCGTCCGTGGGCACCGGGATATGGATCTCCACATTATTGGCTGTAGAGCGGCGTTTAAATTGTGATTTGGCCTGAAACACCAGAATCTGGATTAGGCTGGGAATTGCATTCCAACTTCAGACACTAAAATACATCTGGAGGTTGTTCGTAAAGTCACTACGGTTTAAAATTCCAGTTTATAGAGACCTGCCAAGTCCAGTGAAATTAACGTATTATTTTATTACAATTTATTCTACAGCCTAGGAGTAGCATCAGAGTAAATAGGACCACCTATAAACATTAGCCAGATGCATGAGATGTCAGTCTTCTCGGAGGGGGGAAAAAAAAGAAAAGAAAATCAGTTCTGACCTTGATCATGTACTCGATTCTGCTGTGTGAATGCTTCTCAATCACAGACTCAATCCAGATCAGGGGCTTCACCTAGAAAGCGCAGACATCATAACGTCCATAAAGGTCATTAAACTGGTGCGACACTGATGTGTGCGTGTGCGACAGAGAAAGAGCGGGGGGTACTCACGTGTGTGTTAAGGCGGTAGGACATGAGCTCGAACTCTCCGTCTGGAGGGATGAAGGAGATGGTGCGGTCGTTCTCAAAGCGGGACAGCCGTACACACTGGTGGAACTTCACGTCCTCCAGCTCGACAGACTTACTCTTCCCTCCTGAGGATGACAAAGAAAATAAAATGTGCTAATCAGAGGCAATAATATCCATTACACGGCCATGTGTCAATTCTGAATGTATTATTATACAGGCGTTAAATATAACTGACTACTGTGAAGCCAAATGACTCTCACATGCGCTGATAATTTACCAAACACACAGACAATATTAATTGTGGAATCCTGAATAAACACAGATTTTAACGAACAATTAATGTGCTGGTGAAAAGGTGTAAATATAAGGGTTGTGCACTACTGTACAATACGATATTGATAACACAATAAGTTAAGTAAAACGCTTGTTCATTAAGTGTTCTCTAAGCCTATATGCCCTTTAAATTTATATTTACTTTCATAAATAATTTCCTCGTATAACCATATTGTTTTATATAACATGAATAACCACTATTCATTCCAAATGACTTTTCCACTGAAATGCACATCATCTACTATGCTGTTTTTGGGGCTTTTTTTTGCATTTGCCCTAGAAAGAAAAGCAAACTCACGTCCAGTGTTTTCGAACAGGACCTTGTCGTTAAGGCCCAGACGCAGCTCGGGCATGCCCGAAAGAAACACTCGCATTTTAATGGAGCCCACGATCTCACTGCGCAGGACGTTTCCATTGGCACTGACCTGTGAAGAGACGAGCAGAGCATTTACCTTCCTGGGGATCGAAATTTTCTAGTTAAAAAGAATTTCTGGAAGAAGAAATATAGATAAAGCCATGACTAGCAAAGCTACTATAGAGCTACATACGTAAATCTGCCTACGAGATGCATCATACTAACCAGTGAGAATGAAGTCTGGTAACTCAGATCTCCTAATGAGGCTTCCTGGGACATTTGTGCAACTAGGATTTGGATTTGAATAAAAAAAAATAAAAAAAAAAAAAAAAGTTTTTTGTTCTTGTACGGAGATTTGAAGCAAATCGCATATTTCTCATATTAAAGCAAATTAGACATCTAGAAAATATGTGCAAAACCCAAGTTTGAATGCGTTTCAAAATCAGTGCATTAAATTTCCATTAGAATCTATGCAAAGCAGTTCAGAAAAACAAACAAGATTTGATCGTTATTTCAGCCAATCAAGAAATGGTACATGATCTAAATTTGGTACACTGAATTCGCAATGTTGTGCTCACAAACTTTATTTCACACTTCCAGTTGCAGTAAGGAGTTTACGTTCATGGATATGAAGGTCATAGCAATATTGGGCTTTTTAATCATTTCTTTGAACTGCTGTTCTCATGAGCTAGCAGTGTTCCTCGCTACCTCTGGTCATGGTGCCCGAACAACTCAAGCTTTGTCTCATCTGACCATAACACTTTCCTCCAGGCGGCTTTTTCTTTGTCTTTATTCGAGCTTGAAGGTGTTGATTTTGGAGCAGGGGCTTCTTTCTTGGATGGCAGCCTCTCAATCCACGGTGATGTAAGACTCGCTTGACTGTAGTCAGTGTTCCAGCAGCTTCCAGTTCATGGCAGGCCAGTGGTTCCTGGGTTGTTCCTGACCAGCCGACCAATATCCTCTCAGCTGAGGGTTACAGTTTGGGTCTTCTTCCAGCAAAGTGGTTCGGCAAAGTGGTTACACCTCGCATTAACTTGTACTTACAATTGATCTCGAAATCTCCACTTGTTTATAAATGGCTCTAAGAGATATTCCCGAGTTGTGTGAATCTATGATCCTCTTTCTCAGTTCTGCACAGAGCTCCTCGGACTTTCCCCATTGTACTCTGTGTTGGTCAATCTAATGACTGCTTTTTATGTTGTGCACAAAGACACTACCATCTGTAGTCAATCACGATCAATAACAGGAAGTTAAGAGGGCTTGTCCCTGGCAAGTTAAAAAGCATTTTGGAACTTTCAGTACCACTGAATTAAACATCTAAGTGGGTGTATGTATTTTTTTGGCCCTGTATATATAATTGTGCTTCTGGGTTGATTTCAGAGAAGCCAGAATAATACTCCCAATTCTTGTTTTTTTCTGTTACAGATGTATGCTGTACAATCACTGAAAAAGAACAGTTCAAAGAAAATCACTGGAAGTCCAAAATCGCCATGAGATTCGTGTCCATGATGAGTGTATGTAAACGTCTGACCTAGTAAAACGTAATTCACATTCACAACATTCAAATCCAAATCCTTTCGTATTGTTCTGGCAAGTATCCATGGCAACAATATAGTGCACTGAGAACTATGCACTGCGTAACGGATTACTGGTGCACGTCTAAACTGAAATAGAACAGAGACAAAAACGGTTGGAGGAAGATTTCTGATGATGAGCACTAACGAAGCCCTCGGCCCTGAGCGGGTCGATAAGTCACGTGCTCTTTTACGCCACACTGTTCTCTTCGCTGTGATGGATTTGTGTGTTTGTTTCCAGAAACAGAACCAGAGTCTAAAAGTACAAGTGTCTGTTCTAAAAACAGTGCGCCTACCAGAAGATTGACGGACTCTATGACGTCCAGGAAAACCTCGTTCTTCCTGTACTTGATGCCCTCTGACCTCCAGGACACGGCGTTGGTGACCGTGGCGGGTGGACGTGGCGCTCCAGTGTCTAACTTGTGCCCCTCTTGTGTGATGTATCTGAACAAACACAGACATTACGACGATAAATAACTGCAACGTCTAAAACTGTCAAAACGTGAAAAGTCACTAGAGGGTCAGGAATCAATTCCGGAGAATTCCGGGATAAAAACATCTGTAAAACAAATAAACAATATTAAAGATGTAAGTGATGTATGGCGTGACGCGACACTGACTCCTGCAGGATTTTGCTGTCTGTCGTCTGTGGATAGCCGAAATCCATGAGCTCGTCCAGCAGCTCGTAAATGATGACAAAGTTATCTCTGATGCTCTCCTCCTCCAGCTCCTTAAAATACTCAGAGAAAACCTGGCAACACAAGCGACAATTACACAACTAGATCTACACAACATTTATGCATCTTATGTAAACAATACATTTTGTAAACAATACACGTACCTGCACGATTTTATACAGGAAAGAGAAAACCAAAGACACGCAGGCATTTTTCTTAGATGTAGCAACAACTAGACAGCAGAGTTAAAGGAAACCACAAGTCCTCAACGGCAAAGGGTGCAAAATCCACGCGCGTTAACGCAAACGGGAAGTTACGACTAGAAGCTGTAAGTACAGGAACTCACTTGTCTTGTAAACATCTCAGTTGGAGCATGATACCGCTTTTTCCTTTTCCGATACCTTTAGTATTAATACCTATATGATGTTTTCTTTACTAACTACTATGTTCAAATGTTTGTTTTAACTGAGACCGTTTACAATAAGTCTTTTGGAAAAAAAATAGAAATAAAAAATATATATATATATATTCAATCAATCCGAACAAAAGAAAAATGAGCTGTGTGTGTGTAATTATAGGCACTTAAAAGTGTGTGTGTGTGCGCGCGCGTGCGCTGCCAGTCTCATTATTCCGAAAAATCTGTATGGTAGAAACGTAAACAGAGGAAGCGTGTGTCATGAGAGCCGAATAAATGACGTGGTCAAAATCATTAAAATCACTGAAAAATGGATTTTTGATCAATGGATTTTCTAATTGCTAGACGGTTGAGATGAAAAATCTTCATAGCCAAAATCACTTCGACTTGAAAAATTCTGAGGCAGGTACAACCTCAAATCCATGTCAAATGTTAGCTAGGTAAACAGTAGCTCTTAACATTACGGTTAAAAATGGGGGGAAAAAAAAAACAATAACACATGGATAAACGGACCGTCAGTAAAGTGGAGACTTTACAGAGCCTCAATGCAACGTCTTATGATGCGGGTCACGTCACTTCACCGTTCCAACTGGCGGTGTGAATGCAAACAGGAACAAGGCCGTGAAGGTGCGTACATCTCTGAGCAGCTCCCCAGGAAGGAGTTCCTCTCACTAGAACTGTTAGGACTGAAAGCGAATTGTTTCTTGTTCCAGTGCAGTTTTAGACAGATAATCAATTTCGAGGTGATTTCGAAAAAGCTCTTTTCCATTTTAGATATCAACTGTAAATATCATGACGTAATGGCGGCGCGGCCGCAGGTCGCAGCGGCCACTCCGGATCTGAAAGTTGTGCCTTTTTGTTTTGTTTTGTTTTTCT
>JAQQZR010000018.1:13371223-13395046 GCA_030068235.1 Notoglanidium macrostoma
TATATATATAAGAAGTGGCTCCACCTCTACAGGGCCACAAGGCTGCACCACTACAGAAGCCCAGAATGGACAATCCTCTAGAGAGTGCATTTTGCGTTTTTTACAAGCGGCAGTGTAAACAGAAGGAGGACAAAGATGAAGAAAGAAGAGGAACCGGTGTCTACATTTTGAAAAATGGAGGATCATACTTATTATTTAGCACAGAAAAAGCAAGGGAGTGTGAATGTAAGTATTTAGAAGTACACTACGGGCTCCTGACGGCCACTTCACGTTCTAATACATGCTCGGAAAGGGAGGGGTGAGAGAGGGGCATTCAGGTGGTTGAATCCTACATAGTAGACCTTTAAAGTCAACAAATTCTTCATATGAATCCTTTACATGAACCATTACGTCATCTAAAAATGATATACAGTATAATTTAGTATGGATTTAAATCTATACTACGCATACCTGAGAAAATGTTAAATGAAGTGAGATTAAAAAAAACAATTTATGTCAATAATTATCTATTTCTACTATTAATGGAAAATATTCAAAATGTTTGTTTAAAAAATGGAAGCAAAATTAGCCTTTCTGTCTGTAGTATCTGGCTTTCAATAATATATTTCTGTTAATTTTTTTGTAACAAATAAAATAAAAACCTAATAGTAGTGGAGTCAGACCGCTGACCAGTTTTGGTACGTGGATTCAGATTAAAACCTCTCCCATAAAGTAACGTGACATGAAGCACTGGTGTAAGACTGACAGATTGCTCAGTGGAGTCTGTCTTGCTGTCTAAAAAGGAGCACATTAATCATTTTTCTCTTCTTGCAGCAGTTGTGGTGCAACATGACCTCCAGTCTGAGGCTTTCAGGCTGCCCTTATATGCGTCTGCCTCTCACCATGTTTCATAATGTCCTTGTGGGTAAAGTCAGAGATAAGAGAGAAGAAGAGAGACGCAGGAATGGAGTCTGATAGCAGCAACATGATACATAATGATGGATTAGTGACAGTCTATATAAGCTATGCCAAAGGAGTCATGCAAGATGTACTGTCCCATAGTGGACTGTTAACAAGAGACACAATGAACAAAATTTTAACTCACACACAATGAGACATGAATCATGTTTCATTCCACAAGTATATCACGCTCTCTCCTTAATCGCAGCCATATGAAGTGTTTAAGTCACTAACACCTGTAGCATCACATCACAGCAATGCCATAACTGATAACTCTCCAACAGGTGCCAGATAAAAAAAAAACCCTCACACCTCCAGTGTAATCACCCAGCTGCTGACAAGAGGAAAGTTTCTGAGACTGAGACAGGAGCTGCAGAGACCAGAATGGCACAGTATAAGGTGGCTGAAGGCTGGAATAGACACTGGATTGTTGACAGCAAGCATGATCTTGGATGTTTAGCTGGTCTGTGGAGACTTTTTCCAACACCTGATCCAGTGACAGCCTTCAGAGTCAGATTTACAGTCAAGTCTTTTACAAAAGGCCTGTCTATGCTTTCATCGATTATGCTACATATGACCATTCAAAATGGAGACATTTATAGATTCATGATAACCTGATGAACCTCTTTTTAATGTACTTTCAGAGCCTAGCCTAGTGTTTTTCCTGTTCTAGCTTTTTTTATTTATTTATCATCTCAGATCAGCTCCTAAGAAGTGTAACCCTAATGTCAAGTAAAGAAATGGTCAAGTTAGCTGTTGAGGGTTGAGGGTTGAGGAGAGCTGGCTGGTGGGTTGGAGTTGGCAGGTGACCAAATTAGGGAGCAAAATGGGAAAAATTACTCAAAACATTATCATCCCATCAATCCCTAAGGCCAAGCTCAATCCCACGTTGCTAAAATGTTCAATTGAAATAGACTTTTTGCTCAAATTTGTATTGAAAATCCCGAATTAACACTTTGGTGCATATCATGGCACCATCTCTACCGCTGAAATGTTTCTAACAATCCTGAGCACACACACACACACACACCACACACACTGTAATTCATCCTGCTCAGTGACAGCATGCTTAGCGAATAGAATCACATGGCGTGTGAAATTCTCAAGCGTCCCCAATGTAAAACAGAGGACGCATTCAGCCATTCATTCCTTTTGGACACACACACACAAACACACACACACACACACACACACACACACACACACACACACACACACACACACACACGCACGCACATGCACACAGAATACTGGAATGAAAGTCTTTACTACAGGCAACTGTGCACCTATGGCTGTTCTAAAGGCGTGTGTGTGTGCGCATATCCAATGGTTCCTGTCCATCAGATTACAGTGGTTGTTTCTTTTGTTATAAGGTAAAACGTAAATGATTGGACTGTATTGAAGAAGTTGGCCATTATTCAATTCTATAAAATGTACACTAAAGTGTAACACTTGCCTAAAAATGTCCTCCAATTCCCATACAACCATTCCCATGTTTTCTGGAACAGTGATAAACAGGAATTCTGACATTTCCTTGCATCAATAACTTAGGAAATGCTACACAGACCTTGGTTACATAAGGCATTTATTGAAATACACTTAAAAGGCACTATATACACAATTCAAAAGTCAGGTCTAAATAAATATCCAAAACAAAAAAAAAAATCATGTTAGCATAACTCTTGCAAATTATGTTAATGATAACATCTCAGCTCTTTTTTTTTTTTTTAAGAAATTGGTAAAGAGAGTGTTCATAGTGTCGCTTGCTCTGCCATCTAGCTATAATCGCCAAAAATTTTGGAAAACTGTGTTTGTCTATAGTTTTACAGACCTAAATGTGTTTTGGACCACCACGAGGTTAAGTGTGCTGAACATTTAGTTTATACATTCTTACTGAAAATATACATCAAGGGCATTTTGTTGGAGTACAAATATATATTACACACACACACACAATACTATACATTTAAAATAAAAAAATATATATACAATATTCCTGGAATTCTAATAATCCGTGTGAAGAAATGTGAGCAGTTTTGATTTCCCGATTGGAATGTTAGGCAGAGGTAACGCTAATGTAGCATTCAATCACAGGTCTAAAATGTTATGTAAAATATACAGGTATATGGCACTTATAGTCATATAGTCTTATGTTTGATTGAAAACAACATTAAAATTCACAGCAACCGCCTCAGGAGCTCTGCGTGACTGTCTTTGCGGTTGCCGTCACTGTGTTCTCTGTTTGCGTTTCTGGAGTTTTCACATCCGTCTCGTTTCCATCCCGCTTGAAGAAGCTGCCGTGCATTTTAAGCCGGTGTAACCTGAAAAGATTAAAACAAGTCGTTTTGCTTAATTTTGTTCCTCATACAAATGTAATGGTCTGGCTTGTTCCCAGATCATACACAATGGATTATCCTTTTGTCTTTACCTCTGTTCGTTCCTGCTCTGGGGATTGGCGTTGGATTTTACAAAGATCACACCGTCAGCACCCTGAATGAGGCTCCCAAATTCCACATCCTTGGGTTTGAAAATCACTCTGGAATGAGAAAAGTACAAATAAACCTTATAAACAAATTGTATTATGGTACAGACTCTAGAGTAGTTACAGGGAAAAAAAAAAAGGTTTTTGTTCCCATCAAAGGAACAACATTGGTCTTCCAGGTCCACACGTTATAAAGGTTTATTACACTGACTTTCTCCAGACGTGAGCTTTGTACCCATAATTTAGTGCCAATTTAGTCGCAATGGAAATTCAAGTGTTCGTTGTTATTATACACGCTTAAAGTATAAATCCTCTAAAATATTTAAAGAATAACAATAACGTACAATAAAGTAACATGAATAAAAGAATAAATAAAAAAGAACGCTGAAAGAGCATTTACGAGAAGAACATACTGTCATCCGTGACATCACTGATACTCACTTCGCTTGCGTCTCTCCAGATTTAATTCTCATTTTCCGAATCAGGAACTGGTTGGCGCTGAAGAAGCTCGGCAGGTAGGAATCGCTCTCCCACTGGAGCTTGAGCCTCAACAGATCCCCTACATCAACATCCGAGGTCACCAGGAAAGAGACGGTGTTGTTGGTGATCATGCTGGGCCTGTAATAGAACGCAGGAAATGTTCATATCACCAAAGCATGAACAATTATAATTAGAATGTGACATTAACACCTTAAACTCCCAGAATACATCCAGATTCACCCTACTCACATAACTTATAGTATGTTAAGTGTAGGCAGAATTAACAGTAGTTACTGAGTAATTATCAACCATAAACAATTAAATACATTTAAAACATAGGTTTCATATTGTGCTTTTGTAGGTAATCAAAGTATGGGCACTTACACAACTACTGGGATGTCGTCTCTCTCATCATTGGTTCCATACAGAGATATTTTCACAGGCTGGTTGTCCAAGATCATATGATTATGGCTAAAGAGATGCGCTTTAATCTGGTAATGGAAAACTAAAGAGATAAAAAAAAAAGCCATGTATGTTAATAAAGCACAACTACAAGACCGAACAAGAGACCAACATTATCAAATAAAGTTAAATACTAGTAGGTCGGATGTTTGCATATACCTTTGTAAGGCATCATCTCCCGTGTCTTCAGGTACATCCTGGTGCTCCGGGCCATTCGGATCTTGTTGATGTTGTAGCCCAGCTTGTTGCAGCGGTTCTTGCGGCAGCTGAGGCACAGCCCTTTGTAAAAGGCTTCTTTGGAGCTACAGCGGTAAGCCAGGCTCTGCTGATTCTGGTACAGCAGCGAGTCGATGAACAGGTGCACCGAGCGCTCATGAGAACATTTCACCAGCTGGTCCATGTCTGTTGAGAAGACGTCACAGGAAATAAATCGTCCTAACTTTCATAAATCTTTGGCCGTTTAATGTTTCCAGAAGCCATCGGCTAACATGCCTCACCATTTCCTGCTGTCACATGACTACATACATTTCCTATTTTCTAACTACAGATAGTCTAATAACTCATAGTAGTAAAAAGTGGAATTGTGGCAAAAAAAAAAAAAAAAGAGAGAGATTGGTGGGTTTAAGCGGTAGAGAGATTTGAAGTCAAGAGATTTTGTTTTTTTTTTTACCTCAGAACAAACAGCTAGTTCACTAGCAAGGACTTGTTTTCGAAATGCTATTCGCATAGTTTAAATTTAGCTGACCATGACAACAAAGCCCTGGAAGAAAAATCTCACACTAGCAAGTTCATTAGTGACTAGCTAGCTGGCTAGCTTAATGTTTTAGCCTAAAAGAGCAGTGAACGGATTATCTTCTATTCTTCACTTTATATTTATTCATAATCAAAAACAGATGATTTGTGTAATATTTTTAACCAGGTTTGTGGGAAGACACACAATCATCTATAAGCAACAACAGCCCAGAGCTCAGCATGGTTTCTAGCTATGTTTCTCACCTCTGGAATTTTAATATAAGGAAAAGTGTTCAAATTACTTCAAAAACCTACATGAATTAGAGACAATCAGAGATTAAAGGTTAATTGTGGGAAGACGCCAAGCACCTGTCTCGATTGTCTAAATATTAGCTCATTATTTATAATTATAGAAACTCCTCGTTCTTGTAGCTGCTATTAGTTTCACTGTAGTTACTGAATAATATGTTTTAAGATGAACAACCATATACTAAACCTCAGCTGATAAACTTGCTCCAATATTCTGATGATTGATGGCACTTGATTGACTGATAGAACACCACACAACTCATCATCGCCATAATCATCATCATCATCACTGTAATAGAGTGAAGCTGTGGTGGTAACTATATATATGATCTACGCATCACCATTATCACTGATGTCAGCATAAGCAGAATGACTTACTGTACAAGCCGTAAGTAGTGATCATCCTCATGGCGTTCTGAAGGCTGCAACCAGGCTGGAAGGTGCCACCATTGGGGTAGATGTCCACATGACCAACGGGTCTCTGGATGCCGATGCTGAGGTCCGGGCTGCCTCTGGTGTTCGTATGCAGGACATCGACGAATTTTGCATCATCAGGTGAGAGCCGGTTGGGCCTGTCAGCGTGCTCAAAGGTCGGCCCGGCCGGGTCAAAACCTAAAATTGTAAAAAGAGTAAGCGGGAAAATATAAAAAGGTGAAATTAGAAAATAGATTTGTCAGTAATGGATAAAAACCAATGTTATAAGAAATTGTTTCCAGTAGCCTACATAAATGGCCTATACATGTTGTAGTCATCACATGAAAAAGGAGGTAATATATTTTGTGCTGGATAATTAATGGATAAAAAGCAAATGTGAACATTTTATGTAGACATAACAACCTTTAGCTAATAGCTAAACCCAGACATTTGGCTAAAGATATATTGACATATGCATATAAATTAATACCCAACAAATGCTTGCTAGCTCTATAGGGACTATAAGCAAAGGAAATACATCCCAAGTAAAATAAGTGTCTGGGATCTGTAGGGTGAGGGCTAAAACTTGCGTTAAGTAATGGCCCTGACCTGTGATTCTGTTGACTTTGTTGTTGGTGAGGTTTCCTGCGATGCCTGCCACGTGTGCACCCAGACTATACCCCAAAACATGCAGCTTCTCAAGTGGATAGCCTATAACCTTTACAGAACAAAAAGAGAGAACAGGCAAAGTGAACCAATAAACTGTTAGAGTGAGCAGTAAATTAAAAGAGCAAAAAAGTGAACTTAAAATTGCATTGGAGAATTGGACCTGTCCTAATTCCTACCTCCAACCAGTTGATGAACTGGGCCACGTCCCTGCCCACTAGCCTGGTGTTCTCAGCTGAGGTTGGGTAGTGATGACTGGCACGGTCCAGCCAGTCCACTACGAGAACGTTGGCATTGGGTTCGCGCTTGAACAAAGCAGACACTAGCTTTGCGATCCAGCTTTCAAACAGTCCTGCAACCTGCCAATAGTACATAGTACTTATTAAACATAAACGTAATATGAACAACAATTGGATATGTATGTATACTGACTGTTTTGCAAATGTGCATGAATTAGGGAATTTCAATGCATAATGTTTCACACATATAGGAATCACTGTCAGATTGTGTCCAGAACATGGCTGGGTGTGCATGTTGAACTCACCGACCAGCCATGGATCACCAGGAAGGTCTGTGCACCAAGCTTGAATCCGCAGTCTGATACTGTCTCTTTTATTCCCGGGACGAGGTAGCACAGGTCCTCATCCGGGAACTCTGCGTTTCGCAACGAGAATTTGGACTGGATGTTTCCGAAATCTGTATTCCAGTGAGCAGTGTGACCTGGAAATTAAGTTAAGAGTTGAATAAGCCTGTTATAGTCCTGAATGGATTCTGGTTCTGGTTCTTTGTACATAAATAGATACAGATAAGCAGATTTTTGATACAGGTAATTATCACTGTGACTACAAACTTGGAGTTGAAGATCGAATGGGCCTAGCAATAGTTGATCTAATATTAGTGAAGCTTTATGGTAAGTGGGAAAATTACGTAATAGGAGGTACAGTCACGTGTCAAAGGCAGAGGAAAGTGTTTGAAGAAGAATATTCCAGAAATTTGTTGTCTAGATTTCCAGAATATTCTATCCTTTAATGTATATAAATCTGTATATTATAAATATAGTTACATACATCAGTAGATTAGCTTACAATCATGCATATTTAGAGACTTGATATTTATAATGTACCCTGTTAGATAATTGACATAATTTACAATTTATTTAGTATTTTTTATTATTATTTCTAAACTCGACAAGTGGAGTGTAAAACTCTTTCACTTACTTAAAGAAATTTTCCCAGTCGAATCAGAGAGAGGCTCGCACGAAATAACACAAATTCCGATGATCAACAACCAGATGCTTGCTTTTCCCATAGTACAGCACTCGAATATTTTGTATAAACCTCTAGTGAAATTTTTTTTTTAACAAATAAATAAATAAATAAATACTTCCACTTTTCGATTGCAACTTGAACAGATAACCTGCCAAGGAGGCGCTCCGTTTATTTATACCAGCCACCGCTTCTCTTCGCGCTTTCTGATTGGCTACGTATGAACCAAGGGGCGTGGCTTACGCGTCCACAACATGAAGCGTGACCGAGCTGTCACTCAGTGACTGAGAGTAAAAAAAATCACGTGATTCCTCCTTGAGTTCCATATCAATATAATTGTTTCGGTTTAAAAAAAAAAAATTATAATTTTTTTAAAAAGGAAGGAATAATAATAATAATAAGATACTAATTATTATTATGTGTTAATTTATATTATGTAAATAGATGTATTTTTTATTAAATAAATAAATCTATTGTTTTGTTGTTATTTTTTATTTTATTTTATTTGATACAAATTCTCATATGTAATAAATGTATGCTTTAGATTATGCTAGCAAAATCCATACCACTAAACAGACTTTGGACTCTCTGACCTTGCTTTAACTCATTGTACTCTTGCACTTCCAGATCCCTCTTTTAAAATGTTTAAAGTTTTCCGGACGCTTTGATAATCTGCCAAGAATTGTCCTTGGCACAGGGTCTGTTCCTGTGAGTATGTGAGCAAACAGAGTGTTGGCATTGTTCCATTAACCATGTTCTATGAAAATGTCAAATGTAACATAATAGTATATTGTAATGTAAAATATATTGTAACACAATATTGATCATTGCATTTGCATTACCAATAACGAATAAATTCAAATAAACTGACAAATGACTGCTGACAAGTCGAGCCTTTCCTCATTCATACCCTGCAGATCATACACTGCTGTTTGCTATGTATTGAGCACACAAAATTATACGTAAGTTCAGATAGAAAAAAAGAAAAACGGGGCAGACAGGGACAAAGTAAATCTGGATACTGACCCTTATGATCATTATCAGGCTCATTCTTTGGCAGCATGAGTCAAATCAGTGGGTCTATTTGAGGTAGTGCAGAGACAGCATTTAATAAATGTCAAGAGATATTTTAATTGTGTGTAGTCTCATTTATATACTATGTCATATTGCTTATTCATGACATGTTTCTATTTTTATTTAATATGTGCTTGAATGGAGAGACTCGGACTGAGACAGGAAAACTGATTTGCATACTTATATTAGCCAATCTTGTTGTAATTTAATGCATACTATATTCAAAATGTACACAAATCTGTTCATTACTACTTAGATGAGACAATGTGTTACTCAAATACCCTTTTTTTTTTATTATTAAATAAGACACACATTCCATTTATTTGAGCTTTTTTTTATGTACAATAATGATACTTATATTCTCCTGGATGTGACCTAAAAATTATTCTTGCATTTAGAAATCTATAAATATGTAAATAAATTATCTCAAATGAGCCAAAACAACATCTACACAAACACGAACAAGCATGTTCTCCATAGGGTCCTCTATGTTTTCCTGTGGTACCTGGAATAATTATGTAATATAGCACATTGAAGAACACACTGAGCTTTAAAACTGCCCTGGAGGCAGACCTGTGCGTTCACGCACTCTCCGCCAATGGGGTCAAAGAAGGGGTCCCCCACCCACCACCCCCTCCCTTCTCTACATCAATACACATAGAAAAGAGAGTGCGTGAGAAAGACCCCCTGCTGTTGTCAAAACAGCATCAGTGCTGAGACAAATGTTGAGAGATTCCTCGAATTGTTAGACTTGAACTCTGTGACCTGCTCGGCTAAGGATGGAATTTCTTCATCTTTTTGGGAAATTGGTGCATCCAGGCTTGGAGGATGAAATATATGAGATATTACTCAAGTAAGAGTAAATAAGTTGCCTGGTGAAAAAAAACACTTGCATAAATACTTGCATAAATGAATACCACCTCCATTATCAAAAGATTACAAAGAAAAGCAACTTTAGCCGACTAGCTGTTGGGGTCTTAGCAGCTTGCTAGGATTCTTACCTACATAGTTTCTCATGTTCATCACGCAAGTCCATAACCAAATGGATATCACAAATATAGACATAGGTTTTTTTCTTGTGTATGACCAGCATCAATTACACTGGTCAACTTTATCCTGTGATCTATATTTCTTTGATTAATCTTTAGTAAGGGCTTTATCCTGGGCTACCTCCGCACTAACATGTTTTAGTTTTAAAGCGAAAATAATCTCCGTCCAGACGAACTTTTTCTCTCTGAATCAGAAGCGATTTACATCCATGCTGGCATACATGAAAATGTGTATCACATGACCATTCACGTACCACACTGGGAATGCGCAAGCTGGTGTAAACAAGCAGACTGTCGATTAGTTGCAGCTCAATTGAATACTGACTGATAGGACCCAATTAGGAAGCTGATGTTGGTGTCTATGTCAACGTTTCCCAAACTCTACATTTCTGACTGTCCACACTGAAACGTTTTCTATCTAAAACAGGGCCAGCATCATTTTCAAAACACTCCATTTTCTTAGCTTGGAAACTCCAGCGTAGTATAGACTCCATACATAAACATAGCAAAAGTGATGCATTTTAAAACTAAAATGTATTAGAGTGGAAATAACCCTAATAATCACGGTGAACCCAGAGTCTATCCCAACAACATTGGGCGATTGTGATTAAACACTATAATTTAATATAGGAGTGAATGTTTATGTCAAGACTATACATTGGCATATTGCTGTGCCTCCTGTCATTGACTATGTTGTTGCAGAAACACACCAATCCATCTGGTTCTGGTCAGACCTGTGGAGATGGTAATCCTCAAGCATGTGAACCTGGCTCTTCTATTCCCGTTCTAAGCTTTCTTTGATTACACAGTTAAACAACATCAACATCCTTGAGCACACCCATCCTGGAGCACCCAAAGCCCTTGCACTGATTCCAGGAAACTTGAAACAGAATCTCTCCTGAGAGACCTGGCACATGAATTGGAACCTGTGTTACTACAATATTAACCAATTTTTTTAATCTGACCTGAAATGTCTGAACAGTGTACAGGAATATGACTGCCAGCTACAGGATACTGGGCTCTTGCACACCTCAGCTCTGGCTTCCTGTAACATGTGCTCCAGACACCTACATGAATTTCATTTTCAGTCTAGCAAGGAACCATAAACCAGGTCACATGACCTGTTACATGATGCACTACCTTGTTCCAGTTCTCCAGTTCATAATCACAATCACCTGTTCCCATTTAGCACACGGCCCATAAATATCTTCAGACAACTTGAGAACTTGAAACTTGTAACTATTATTAAAATGTTTATTTTTCATGTACTGTAATTGTGGTATGTACAGGATCCAGTACTGCGTTTCAGACACAGTTTTAGACCTTCAGTGCATCTGTGTGAAGTCTTGAGCATTTTATTTCTATACACAATCTTCACAGTGGTGTCTTCTACATGGCAAATCGCAGATTTATATTAACGTGCTCAAAAAAACGTATAAACATTGATATGGGAGACCTTTCTTTGGAAGGGTTAGAACTTTGTAACAGTATGTTTTCTGTCATGGGAAAGTCTTCAAAAAGAGGTTTTGGTGCCTTTTTTTTGGGGAACGAGAGGTGGTAATGTCACAAAAGAACTATTTTTGTCTTCTATTTTTAATGTCACCCCAATCAGCAGAAAGATTTCAGAATCCTGAATGGGACTGAAGAAGGAAGGAAGGAGCTCTACACCATGTACATCATGACATTCTCTACAACCTACTCACTGAATAATATTAGTAATATTGCTTTTTTTTTTCTTTTTTTTTTTTAAGAATTGTGAAATGCACTCTGAGTAACAATGTGTGTTTCAGCGCAGTAAAAATAACATCTTTTCCCCCTAAATGCTAAATATTTAATTATGACTTGTCAAAAAAGGAGCTCTGAGGTTATGGGTCAACTGCTTTTAAAAAGCTATATGTAGAAAACCACAGTAGTTTTCACATGCGAGTCACTACATTAAAATAAATAAATAAATAAATAAATGAGACGTCATTTAAGACCACACACAATTTTGCACAACCAGTGAGGAAAATGTTCCAATGGTCTCCGAGACATGTTCATAATCGACGGCATTTATTTTTTCTCGTTGCACCATACTGTTGGACATTTCTCCAGAAGATGATGTGAAATAGACTGTCAAGTGACAGAAAACAGACATGTTTTTCATGACACTTTCACATAGCTTTTGAAATATATTTGGTTGTGTTAAGATCAGCAGGCTCCATTATCTTGAATAATCCATATGAATATTTTATTAGATAATATACTGATTCTGGTTTTCTAAAGTATGAAGAACAATTCGGACTAATAGGTAAATTATGCTTGAACAAAGATTGGTATGGATTTCTTTAAATGATTTAAAATAAATCAAGTTTGAATGTGATTGAATGATGGCAGGGTAAAATGAGAATAACATCTATAGCTAGAAATACAGTCTAAATGAGCATGCAAGTATAAGATTTGGTCTTATTATGCTTAAGTAAATGCAATTCTCCTTAAAGAGGCTGGCTCACCCTTCCCAGAATCCAATGCGCTGGGTTTTCATTTTTTTGAAAGCACATAACCAGTACCGGCTAGCTCTCTATGCGGCCAAACCTCTGCAAATTCACTGTTAGTGATCCCCTTGAAATCCATTTCGAACTTTTTCTTTGTTCAAGTGTCATATGTGGAAGCTTTGAATAAAATATATCTTTTCTTTTCTTCACAGCCACCAGCGTGCTAGGCTGTTTCGGGTCCGTTACATACAGAACAACCATAAGAAAACAGAATGGAGCTGTTAAAAGAACTTAAAGTCTAGATACTTTGACAAAATATCTTCAATTTCACATTACAGTTTAAGATCTATGGCCTAGGATGTCACCAGATTGATGCAGGTTGCTTTTGGAATATCAATAACACTGAAAACGGCGAATCTGGCCTCAGATTCTGGGAATGGTGACACCATATATAACACCACACATTTTGGCTGGCATAGGTGTTAAAATGTACCTTATGAAGGGTATTTCAAATTAATAAAGTTCTACAGTCTTTCACAAAGGATGACTATAAATTATCTCTATTTGATAAGCTAGTGAGACGATGATTTTCTTTAATTTATTTTGTTGCCAATGGTTCCCTCTGGTGGCCACTATATGTTACTACAGATATTCTGTGGTTTAGAAACTCATAGTGAGATTACACCTTGGGCAGGTCGCCAGTCTATCACAGAGCCAACAAAGAGACCATTCACACTTACATTCACACCTAAGAGCAAATCAGTTGGTCTAATCTGCATGTCTTTGAACTTTGGGAGGAAACAGGAACACCAGGAGGGAACCCATGCAGGCACGTGGAAAACTCTGCACAGAAAGACCCTGAACCCAGAACCGTCTTACTGTGAGGTGACAGTGCTAACCACTAAAACCACTAAATCATTAACAACTTAAATACTCAGGCAAAATCTGGTCTCTCATGATCTTTGCTGTCTATACTTTCTCATCAGATGAAGAGTTTGGGATAGAAACAACAATACTTTATTCCCTACTTGCTTCAAATGCAGTCAAATAGCCAAGGCCATATTTCCTGTCCATACATTTCTCTAGTTTTGCTAACAAGCGAAACATTTCATGGAAGTTTCTCAGCTAACAATTATTGGTTCCCATAATGTTTGTTATTTTGTTCTGGGAACGTTTGATTTCCCAGGAAAGCTTTCTTTACAAAACATTTGTTACACATTATGATATCATAACTTTCAAATAACCTTGAGGTAACCTGCCATGGTTCAAACAACATTTCCCTAACGTTCTAGTAGCCTTTAAATAATCGGACCCTCTCAGGAACCTTACAGTAACCCGGGGTGATATCGGGGAACGTAGCTTTGATTCATGGTCAGGAAGTTTGCCAGACATTTGTAACTACAAACTAACATTCTGCAACATTATCTTATGGTAAGTTAACATAACAAGCTTTGGAAAGCTTTGAAGTTCTGATACAGTACACTCATTAAAAATTTTCCATCATATTTGGAAGAATAATCAGTATTATGGAAATCTAAACTAAACCAAACTAGAGTGAAATTAAAATGAAAAAAAAAAAGACTTAAAAACTTATGCTGTTGACATCTGCTAATGAAGCTGTTGTTTTCATTTAAATATCCATTCAGCAATGCATTGACCCATGAGTCAGTTGTGTAGCTGTAGCCTAAAAGCTTCTTGGTTCTTGGCCCAGACCTCCAGAAGTCTGGCTTATTCTGAGACGACAGCTGTTGTTCCTTGGCGTTTTAGCTTTGGCGGTTGTTAGCAGTTGTTTGTGAGATGTGCCTATTTCTGCTCACACAGAGGAATCCCAGTTTGTCTTCAGGGACGTTGTTGGAACATCAGATCGCTTTCCTTGCTTTTCAATCATCCTGAAATAGGACTGATGAGTGGAGTGCGAACAGAGATTTCAGAGACAGCAAAACGGTGTTAGATTGGGATCGGTTTTCCCTGCGTAGCTGTGGGTGGTGCCTTCTTATCTAGAGGATGGTACACGAATCAATACCAATTCTGTGCAAAAGCAGACAAATTTTTATACATTTACGTTTTTCTCTTATGTCTTGTGATTTAATGTGTGAAGCAAATTTTAGGATTCCAAACCATTTTCCTTTACCAAAAAAAGGCACAGAGAAAAGTTTCTACATCACGTATAAGACCACTTTTTAAACAGAAACTCGTGCGACCACTGAAAGTTGTCCAGTCAATTTTCTTTTAACCCTTTAACCCCAGGCAAAAGGGTTCAATTCATTTTGGGTATGTCATTTTGAAGCATGGGGCTAAGAAAGAGGCCTCACACAAATTAAGTCATGTTTTGGGAAATTGAACTAGCTAAGTTTGTTAGAAAATAATGCTAGCAGTAATAATAACTACGGGTGCAGATCTCTGTGACGCTGTTTGTAAAAAAAAAAAAACTGATGCAGTTTCAAAAACTGTGGTCACACCAAAGAATTACTTGGTATTAATAATTTAAATAATTTATAATTTAAAATAGTTTATTTCTGTTTACTGCTATTTAGGCTCAAATTTTTTTATTCCCCAGCAGCGCAGCAGAAATACGTCTGCCCTATCTTCAGGAAATTGCAAGACTGAATCCTAACAATGCCATAGCTACCTGAGGTCAGGAGCTGAGGGAGCAAAACTAGCCATGCTGTCTTGGTAGGAGGGATTCCCTGCCCTGTCAATCACATCAACACTAACCCATCGAGGAAATCTTTGAGTTCATGAGAGCTTTCCTCAAAGTGTGTTACACTGCCCTGTGATGGAGCAGGAGCAGAAGTTCAATAAGATGTGGTTGGTGGCAGAAAACACAGTTTTGCCTTGGTAGCTGGGTAGCTGTCGTATGTCATATGTTTCATTTTATTATTCTTGAGTGCTTTACAGAATGTCTTTTTACGTGTGATTTTGTTCTATCAGTTGGTTTTGTATTGTCTTTGTGCCAATAATTTAAGTACCAATAAGTAATAACACATTAGTTATCTCTGACACTCTGGCATGCCTTTTTCTGTAAGAAAATTACCTGGTATGTTTTTCCACGTATCTTCTGTTGGCTGACTTTTTTGGGGTTTTTTTGTGCAGGTATATAAAATTCTTCACCATTCAAATTTTTTTTCAACTGGTCTTTATCAGGTACTAAACAAAACTTCAGCAAATCGATTCTGAGCTTCACAGGATGCAGTTCAGTTAATTGTACATCATTATCTCGTATTAGTCAACTATCTAAAAGAAATAAGCGTTTTGGCGTGTTGTTCTTGGTGAATTCTGTGAATTAATGAAGGAATAAAAATCAAATGGTGGGTAAATAAAACGAACAGCTCACATGGTTGCAAGTAAGGGTTAAATTTCACTTTGACTATAAAGTCTTGCCTTTGACATTTAAAGCCCTTAATGCTCTTGCGCCGGCATATAGCCCGTATCAGCTGATGCAGGCTTACTGCTAATCCCTAGGATCACTTTGTGCATGATCTTTCAAGATCCCAAATTGTAGAACCGTATTCCAGAGAATATTACTAAATAGGTGCTAAATCTCTTTTAAATCCAGGTAAAAATTAATTCAGTGAACTTTTGCTTCGCTTATTGTTCCTCCATTTCTTTTGGACGGAATTTTTTCAATTATATTGTACTTTAAAAAATTATAATAACTGTGACTATGACTTTTAAGGCTCTATACAAATATAGTTGTTTGTTATCATGATTACTACCATTATTGCTATTATTCATGTAATACACGTAATGTGAATATGTTCTGAGCTCATCTGGCCTATATGTCAGCATCTCCCCATGGGGGTTTCTTTTGACGGATATTCTCTCTAGTGTAACATGATCTCGCCGCTCTCTCCACGCATCTCTGAGTCTCTGAGTCATTAGCTGCACAGGGAGATCACTGCACTCCTCAAGAATGCCTGGAAGATTAGAGTAACCTGAGTAACCCCTGAGTAAACCTCTCACAATGTTCCCGCTGCTCTCTACACTATCTCCCAAAGATCATACTGACAAACGTCGAGCACCTTTGTGTGGCAGAGGTTAAACCGAAACAGTCGATAATTATTAAGGATTATGTTGGGAAATCGTACGTGTCGTAATATTCAGTACTGCTGAATTCTGGATTCGGATTACAAGGTGTTGGTTAATGTTCTGCTTCAGAAGCTCTGACAATATCAGACATCACGGATGTTTCAGAATAACAATACGTATAACTAGAAATGGATAAAAAAAATACAATGTGTCATTCTTTAATAAATAAGAACTTTTTGGCATATTTCTGGCTTATAAGGGGAATAAAACACTTCAGGATGTGTTATAGGAAAATAATCACCTTTGAGGAGGTAACTCTGCATCGCTTCAGGACGCATGACACCAGTGCAACGTGGATTATTTTCCTATAACGGCATGCCCCCAAGTGTTTTATTCCTTACACAGTACCCTTTATCAAGTCTTTTCACCTAGTCAGTTTACAGATTCTGTCTGGACATTAATGAGACAGATGAATGAGTTCAAGGCTTGTCATACCTGCATCTTGAAGTGAAAGTTTGTCATTAAGTCTCTTTTTTAATCACCCAGGGATTATAAATAGACAGACAGCTTGTAAGTCATAGAGATAGTAGGAGTTCTCTGCCCTGATCAGTCCCAGGCCTGGATATGATCACCAGGATGCTCTTCGTCTGTTTTGTGAACACACGTGACTTGCTGATGACTGATGCACCAGATTCGCCCCATCCATCCTCTCTTCCCTCATCCCCACGCTTCCTTCTTTTCTGTATAGGATGTGTTTGCTCAGCTTTCTCTTAATTCACCATCATTGCATTCAAAAACATTCTCTCATTAGGCAAACACTAATGGTTTATACAGTTTTGATTTTGCACAGTGGAGTTATTTCAACGTGTGCCAGCCCTTTCCGTTTGTAAATGCCTGCAACTTCCTTTGTATCCTTAGCATGGCTTTTGTATCCTCGGGTGTAATATAATTTTTTATTCCAAAGGATTTTTTTCCCCAACACATCTGTTAACACTCTTCCAAATGTCATAAACTGACTTCCTCATAAACATGGCAGTGAAAAAAAAATACAAAATACAAAATGCTCTCTGTACCAGTTAAAATATTCTTCATTTTATGATACTTTTAGGAAATTGGACCTTGAGACAAAACTTCATTGTATTGCTTTTGACTATATTTCTGTTTCTTTTGCTTCACATATTGGATCACGTTGCAGATTGCAGATTGTCAAACCACTACCTGATCTTTTTCCTAGCTTCAACCGACCAGTTTAACTTTAGGTTCTTGGCTGAGAGGAGTGGACCCCAATGTCATTTCTGCTTTTGTAGCCCGTCTGCCTCGGGTTTTAACATTTTGTGATGCTTATCTGCTCACCACGGTTGTAAAGAATGACTATTTGTTTACTATAGCCTTCTTTTCAGCTTGAACCAGTCTGGCTATTCTCCTCTGAGCTCTCTCATCAAGCAGATGTTTCTAACCTGAAGAAATGACGCTCACTGGACTCTGTTTTTCACACCATTCTGTATAAACCCTAGCGACAGAAAAATGTGAAAACCCCAGGAGATTTTAGCCTGGAAAATCCCAGGAGAAAATCCTCAGCACATTCTGGAATACTCAAACCAGCCCATCTGGCACCAGCAAACTTTATTATTATTTTATTTTTATTTTTTTTAAGAGTCATGGGTTAGCTTTATTATTCCTGCTTGCTAGATTCATCACCAGTTTTAACATTTTTTTTCTCAGCTGTGTTCCCTGAAATGTCTGTAGAGGTGTTCTCAGGACCTCTGTATGCACTTATTCTTACTCTGCCAGTCTGCGCCCTCTATTCCCACGACAGCTGGCGCTTTTTTGGGAGTTTTTACCTTAAAAGGAGACAAAGAGAAGGACAGCTCTTCCTGTGGGTGTGTCCACTTTTCCTTCTCTTCATTACAAATCCTTTGACTCGGTCATTCCCGCTATCGTGTCCCATTTTTCCTAATCTCCTGGTCAGTTACTTGCAAAGAATTGCATAATTTGCTTGATGAATAATATATAGTACAAAATTATTGGCACACTTTGTGAAAATGAACAAACAGAATTGTATCAGAAGAATGTTTCATGCACTCGTGTGTCTAATTTTTATATTAAAAAATCCTTTGTACTATAGAGCTATTTGTGCTTAATGGTATTTTTACTGCTTATATGGGGTTTTTTTTATATCCATTTTCTGACTTATGCAGCCAGTAACCAACAATCATTTGTCTCTGTTGCATTAAAAACTCTTTTTTTTTCTTTCGCAAAACTCAAAGGTACCAGTAGTGTTTCTGGAAACTGAAAGCAATTCAAAAATAATAGTTGTTAGTTTTCAGCTACCTTTAAGGTCTGATCCTGGACTTGGATAATATTTGAAGTGTTTTTTATGATCTTCTTCAACTCCACACCACAAAATGCATAATGAAAAGGAACACTTCCCCGAAAATGCTTATATCGCAAATGATTAATTAAAAGTACCAGGAAACTGTAAGAATTACATTCTCACCCAGCATAAGACCCAAATAAAACCGAGCCATAAAAATTCTTTAGGAAAGTTTTTAACAAGGAGCAACATGCAGGAATATTTTCAGTGTAACAGCATTTGAGAAGTTTTTATCTTTACTTTGACTCCTGTATCCTCTTTTATTTGTATTCTGGACTGTAGATTTGGTGCCATGGAGAAGCCTGCAAGACAAAAATCCTGCTCAACGGTCCATCCAAACCCATGTCTCTACACTATCAATTCCACTGGGATGAGATTACACTGAAATAAGCCTTATTTTGGATCAAAATTTCTAATAAGAAGCATAACTAATCCAGAACTATCAGTACCCTGGATATGAGCCTGCATAAGAGAAAAAGAGGTGAAATGAGGTGGTGGAAAGTGATGAGTACATATATTGAATCAGTAAGATACTACTCAAAATCATAGGGCAGGAAATTAAAAAATAACTAGTCGTACAGCTTATACGGCTCACTTAGGAGTTGAAGTGAAGCCAAAATGCGTGATTGCAGCTTTGTTGCTGTAATGAGTCATAACGCATTGGTAGAAAAGTGATTACATTCTGTTAAAGGAGCAGTTTGTATATTCTACTGTACAGTAAAAGCTGCAGTACTAAGCAGCTCTGGTTAGGCTGGGGGAGGAGCTCATTTCTGGGTCAGAAAAATGCTGAAATGTAAAAAAAAAAAAAAAAAGGTTCAATCTATTACATGGCAATATTCCAATTTAAAGATTTCCAAAGGTATATTTGACATTTTATGATTATTACAGGTCTAAAAGCACTTTCAAATGTTACACACCGCACCTTTAATTCTTTAGATGATGTAAAAGCGACTTCACTGTCAGCAGCTTCGACTTAATGCCCTCTTGAACCGCCAGAATTATTAGGTTTACATCAAGCTTCCAGGATTTAAAGGAGGAATTGAAAATTATAAGCATGTCTGACCTCAGACTTTTCCTTGGCTTGCTATAGCTCTTTTTTCCATCTGCTCTTAACTCCCGCTCAAGCAGGAAAAGGGAAAAAAAGATCTCCCCTTTTAAACACTGGACCAACCCAGTTATTAGCATTCATGTATGCATTCTTTTGCAAATTAAACAGCATCTGAGCAAGACTTTTCCTTGATTTGTTTATTGAAGGATTTGTATCAGTGTCATTTTTTTTATAGAAAAAATATATATTCTGGATTTCGTGAGCTGTTTGGACAGAACTTCCCATTTTATAGATTTGTAAATAAGAAGGGAATTTCATTATTATTGGGTGCATGGGTCTATTTTTATCTGTAAAGAATGAAATGAAAGTGATTCAGGTTCAATGTCCAGTTCCCTAAAAATACACTCCAAAAATAAAGCATCCAAATATGGAAAGTGGTTGAGAGAAAGATTTTGGATAAAGAGTATAGGGAGGGGTGTGCATGTCTGAGTAGTGGCGTGCCTGATTATGTGTGTGTCAAAAATGGGGTATGCATGCTTGAGGGGTGGTGTGTATCTTTGAGAATGGGGGTGTGTATCACCAGGGAGCAGGGTTCACTTTGACTACTTCAGGTTTAAATCTTCCTCAGAAGTGTTGTGTTTCATTCTGCTTTAGCCTGCTCTTTCCCTCTACTCCCCTTCTCTCTCTCTCTCTTTCTCTGTGAGTCCTCCTTATCATCTTCTGTCCTCACCACCTATTCTCTGGACAAGGAAACGCTCCATTCTGTCCATCCTCTACACTCTTGAGTGAGACCAGCTGCTTTGATTCCGTACATTTTCCTCTTAAGAAAGTCGAACCACAGCCGGCAAAATGGAGGCGATCAAGAAGAAAATGCAGATGCTGAAGGCGGACAAGGAAAATGCCTTCGATCGTGCAGAGCAGGCTGAGACAGACAAGAAAGTGTCAGAGGACAAGTGCAAGCAGGTGAGATGTGCAGATGCTCAATGTATTCCCAGATGGATAACAAGAAATAAAAAATTGGAGGATTTTATTATGTGCATTCTTATTATATGTGCATTTTGTGGATAGGAAGCCGAGCACCTCTAGCGTGTCTATTAATGATATCTGAATAAAGTTGAGTGCAAAAGTTTGTATTCCCGTAGGAGTAAATGTATAAGATGCAAACAGTATCTTAGGATCTTAGGTGTCCACGGGGTGCAAAAGTTTTCACTCCGCTGTTGGTCTCTGATGCAAAGATGTATTTTTTTTTTTCATTATCAAGAATTGTTACAGCTGTTTGGGCAAGTGTCATGACAACTATTCCTAAGTACAAGCCCCATCATTGGCAGATCTTCTTCAGTATCTGATGCATCCCACTTTCAAGGTTCACAGGCTGTAACAAATGACTTAGTTTTAACTCAGAAAGAATAATAAGGACCAGAAAGAAAACAGGGAGGAGAGGCATCTGCTAGTTTCCAGGAGCTCCTTGGCATCACTAAATTCCAGCAGGGAGCCGACATGGCCTCTGGAATCACCAGGAATAACCCTGTGCCATACCAACTGCCCCTTTGCCCTATAGGTATTGGTTACAAGGGCAAGTAGCGCTTAATAAACACCACAGAACTTTCGAGAAGAATCATTTCTCTAGAAGATAGTTGAGTTTAGGGTCGTCTGCGTCATGCATATGCACCTTGTTGTATTTAGAGAACCTTCTTGGACATGGCCAGTGAAAGCTCAGATGAATAGTTTAAAAAAATATATATATAGTTTTTTAACATCTTGAAAATTTGCAACAATCTGCACAACTCAAGTGGTATGAGAAGATTTTATTGATAAAACCAGAACTCAAATTTGTTTGTTTCTTATGAGATCAGGCACTATGCATGACACGAGCTTAAAAATTATATAGTAATCATGTTAAAAAAATGCATTTGACCTCATTTTTAATGTTTATTCATTGGAGGTATAAATTACAGGACCCTATTTCAGCTAATAACATTTTACATGGATAATTCAGCTTCCTAGAGACATAAAAACTCAATCGGTAGGCAAGTGAGTAATTCGGGGATCTGGATGAAGTCATGTTATAAATGAACAGAACTCTTGATTTCATCTAATGGGGTTGAGGCAGAGTTACACATCATCCATTAGCTCAGATAGGAGAGGTACAGTGACTGTGTAGAGTTTAATTACACTGACCAGAACTATGGGAATTATCAGCAGCTCAGGTATAGCTAGTTGAGCTGACTAAGTCCAAGTGAGATTCTACACAGAATATAGTGTATAAGAACATGATGATGTGATGGGTACTGATATGGCATAGAATAGAATACAGCACTAGTATGACCGGACACTATAAATACATCTGTCCGTCTTCGCACTTGTGTGTGAGCCCTCTGGAAAGAACAGTGTAGGATTACAATATTCCTCTCCAAGATGTCTTGCTTGTTTAAACATTTGTTCAGGAAGGGAGGCCTCAGCAGTGAGCTATGAAACGTAAGTACTAATCAAATTGACAAGCGTGAGAGTAGTTAACATGTGTCATTTATTGATTATTAGTGATGTCATGGTGGTGAGTGTTGGTAGAATGACAGTATTTCTGCTGTGGTTCAGTTGGAGGACGAGCTGCTGGGGCTGCAGAAGAAACTCAAGGGGACAGAGGATGAAGTGGACAAGTATTCCGAGGCCCTCAAAGATGCCCAGGAGAAACTGGATCTGTCTGAGAAGAAGGCCACAGATGTAAGTACAGAAACATCAGAAAGACAGAGAAGGGTCACTGCAACCATGTAGACATATACGGACATTAACATAAACATCACATATAAGACATATATTGTTGCATGCATAATACTTGTTGTAATTAAACAATTTAACAGTAGCTGTGTTTGAGGTCTGAACACGGATGATGAATTTTTTTATGGTCGAAAGTGTCAAAGGAACATGAATAACTGTTCCCATTAAAAGGTTTTCAGCAGACCCTGGCACCTGATTAGGAGCTATTCAAAGCTCAAAACAAAATGTTTACAAAAAATTCAAAACAATGTTTACACTTACAAGAAAACACCTAAAGACCGAATAATCAACCATGCAGGGATTTACAAAAAAGGTCCTTGCAACATTGGTTGCAGATAAATTTAGATATTGTTTGTTACAGATGTTTAAAATCTGTGACCATAAAAACTCAGTAGCAGTGATTCCTATTACAGCTAGCATAAACTTTTCAACAGCTTTAGACACTGATAGTATCCAGGAAATCTGAAACATTTATACTGAAATCCTCATTTAAACCTACAGAGAGGTAAATTAGAGGCAGTGAGAAGAGACAAACGAGCCAAAACATGACTCAAACAGATCATTATTAAAAGTCGTCAGGACATGACGTTCCCAGCAGTGTCATTCATTCCTAATGGATTTTGAGAAGTGTGATTTAAAAAAAATCCTTCCATTCTACCATTGCCATTTTTCCTGACTGACAATAATTGAATTCTTTTTATTGCCCCAGCTGATAAAGTGTATCTTCATTTTCTCCAGTTTGACATCAAAGAATTCCATGTAAGAGAAATGCTCATGTAAAAAACACAACACCCTGAATCTAAATCCTAACTTCTTCCCTTTATCTGAATGATTTACTTCCTATAATACACCTTTGATCTCAGTTACATGCTGATTCTTGGAAGGGTGCGTTCACTTCCTACATCAAGTTATGTTAATTACACAATCTTCTGTTTATTGAGACATATTATGACCTCAGCAACACTATCAAACACACACACACACACACACACACACACACACACACACACAAAGACAAAGACAAAGGCCAGACCCCAGTCAGTTATGCAGCAGCCCGGGAATGGTTGGAATGCGTCTAAAGCAAACAGTGAAGAAGTCTGATGCATCGCTCCGGAGTTCTTCCGCTGGGGGAGAAAACACATTCACGCACATTCCTGCTGTCTAAAAATCCCAAAAAACTAACCTCACACACACACACACACACACACACACACACACACACACACACACACACACACACACACACACACACAC
>JAQQZR010000018.1:13396843-13423621 GCA_030068235.1 Notoglanidium macrostoma
CACACACACACACACACACACACACACACACACACACACACACACACACACACACACACACACACACAGAGAAAGAGTGAGTAGCAATAGAAGTGTAATATACTCTAACTGACTTTTCATATTTTGAGTTTCATCAATGGATTAAGTCTGACTGTGTATTTTCCACATTCTTCACTTTCACTTCAGTGTAACATCCAAGTGGAGGTTTTTGGAGCTATTTTCAGAAACCTCCTGAGAGAACTGTGTGAACCAAATCAGCTCTAAATATGAATTTTCCAGTTTCCAGTGTAATGTCAGACTCAATGTGGGCTGTATCCTCTTGGGATAGATTAGTATTCCATTCTCTCTCTATCTCTCTCTCTCTCTCTCTGTGTGCTATGTGTGTGTGAGGGAGATAAAGAGTGACAGATGAGAGATTGAAAACAGTCCAGACAGGACCGTAATGCTAGTTAATCCTTGGATTTTGAATGTGTGTAAATCCAATCAGTTAGATTGGAATCTAAAAAAATCATTGAAAGCTAAAAAAATCATTTAGCCTCCAAAAACAGCCCACACAAGAACCCGGAGAACAACTATGTGTTACATAGATGTGAAACACATCAATGATACATCTTTTGTACCTGTAGTGTGTATCATTTACCTGATAATGTGAATGTGGTGTACCTAATTTAAGATACATAAGTGAACCTTGACAACAACTCTGGATACTTAATTAGCTTTTTCAGAAATACTTTATGCACCTTTCCACTTTTGAACATGTTCCATTCAATAACTTATAGATAACTCAATCTACATAATCTAGATAATTTATAGATTTCGAAGCAATCCAATGACTCAATAAGCAGCTTTGAGATCCATATAAAACCGAGCAGAAAGTGGAACCTATAGTAATTTACAAATCACTTGAATTCACATTTATGAACAGCAAGAGGTTATCCCACTGGGAATGGAAACGCCATCAGGGCCGTATGTCTGTCAGCCCCTCAGAGCAATTAACATTCCCAGAGTTTATTATCACAATGCAAGCCCTAACTGCAAATACAAGCGGCCTAAGTGTTACAAGCCAAACCCCAGTCTCTGCTTTCAGCCAGGTTATTTGTCAAGGTGGTGCATCAGAAAGCCTTCATTGTTTCTTTGGCTTTAGTGCACTTCAGCTCTGAACTCCTGCCAAGACCAAACGCTCATTAAATGCATCCAACGTCCAAATGTCACATCCAGGGTCCAGAAAGCATCTGCCCACATTTCCAACAGGAAGACCTTCCTCCTCCTACAGGCATGATGTCATCTGAAACCACTTTCATTCCCAGGATTGGAAGATTTAACGCGAAACGTTTCTTGGCGCATTGCTGCTCTTTTCCTGCAGGCTGCTGCTCTCTCATTGCGCTTACAGAAACTGCCCGTGGAAGTAACTTCAGGGGAAAATACTAGCACAGACATTCCTGAGAGCTGTTTTAAAACCTGGATGTAACTTTAATTCTTTAATTTAAACTTTCTTTCATTCACCGGAAGGGTTTAGTAGCCTGCTCTTCGCGCGCTCTGGGCCATTCTGCCTGACTCGTTTGGTTAAAGTGTGTTTGCTGACGGTGCAATAATGGCTCTGAACTCGTTGGACGCGGTGAAGAGGAGGATCCAGGCCTTACAGCAGCAGGCGGATGAGGCTGAGGATCGAGCCCAGCTTTTCCAGAGAGAGCTGGATGAAGAACGGGATCAACGCGAGACAGTGAGACTTTGCGCTTTTCTCTTCCGAGCCATGAATCGATTCCCATGAAAGACTCGTTCGGAGCGAATCGATTCGTGGGAATCTTTTCTCCTGCATTAATGCCCTTTTCCAGCTATGTTCCCAGTTTGATAGCTGTCTTTCACTTGGGAATGTGAATATAGTGCACCTTTAAATTATTTTAAGACACAAAAATATGCACTGTATTAGTTTTTAGTTTGTAGAGGTACATTTTAAAGATTGAATAGGCAAAAGATAGATAGGCTTACTAGCAGTACCACAGTTGTACCCTTAAGGGTACCACCCTAGTGACAAGCTAAGGGACACTTTAGTATGCTTCGAAGCGTACTGTGAAGAGTAATTCAGCTGAATTGTGAATAGTAAATGAGACCTTATATAACGACTCAAATATATAGCACAATATTATTGTTCAGTAAATTGGCCAGAATTAAATTTAGGCTTTTATGTCTATTTTCAGGTAGCATTTGATCATTTATGGTTGTTTTACATTTAGAGAAAAATCACACCAATTACATTTTTAAATAGAAAGTTATTTTTGGCTACTTTTAAGCAAAGTGACATATGATTGAAACAGGAAATGTCTGAGTAGTTGAACATTAAAGGCGGGGTATGTAATTTTTTTAGAAGCGTTTTTGTTATATTTCTTGAAATTCTCTTTATCTCCCAACAGCAATATAAGTCAAATGTTCTGACAATTTAAAAAAAACATCAGCTGTGTTAGTTGTAGAGCTGTAAAAATTCATATTGTTTGGTTCAAATGCAGATGATGAGATGGCCTAATTTCCTGTCTACATGCCTACCTGTCTACCTGCACACACTCTGCCTGTGCACTCATTGTGCTTGATCGGAGTCTTCAATAAGGCAATGTAAACATATTGCAGACATACCACTAAAGCTACTGAGCTAGTCAGCAGCTGTGAGTACTAACAATAGCCATGTTCGTTGTTTACATTCATTATGAGCGAGCAAGGCCCTTCACCCTCAACTGCTCACTTGTATAAATGAGACATATGTAAGTCGCTCTGGATAAGGGCGGCTGCCAAATGACATAAATGTGAATGAATAAGACATGAGGTAGTTGGACATGACAGCGACGCCCTACACTCCCCTCCTCCAACGTTCTCCCTTGTGGACTCGTCCTCCATCAGTAATCAGGTTCGTTCAAAAAGCACATTCAAGTCTTTTGGAGGAGTGACTTTGGAGCGAGGGCTGAAGGGAGGGGGTGGGATTTTTCAGTTGGATACTTACAAAATCTCATACTCTTGCTGGTGTCTCCAAAATTACCTACCCTGCCTTTAAGGATCTTGCTCCAACCTTGGTAGCTTGGGCATGCTTGAATTGGAATCAGTAGTCACCGAGCCACCACTTCCCATTTTAGTGCCTTTATCCTGGTCAAGGTTGTAGTGGATCCAGAGCCTATCCTGGGAATTCTGGGTATTATATGGAATTACACTCTTGTTGGGTTCACCAGTCCATCAGAGGGCACTGTGCACACACATATGTTCACACTTGGGACTGTTTAGAGTAGCCAGTTCACCATGTTTTTTTTTTTTGAGATCGGAGGAAACCAGAGAAACTAAAGGAGACGTGCAAAACTCCACACAGACACTGACCCGAGCTCAGAATCGAAATGTGGGGACCCTGGAGCTGTGAAGCAGCAATGCCACCCACTTTTAAAATATTTTGCATAACATATTCTAATATATTTTACATATATATGTATCGGATTATGGGACACAGTTTTTATATATTTCACATATATTATGGTTTATATGAATAATTATATTGACAATATAATGGATTGACATGGTAGAATATATACATATATTAACATATATTGGTAACATCTGACAGAAGGGCTATGTGGTAGTACCTATATGTAATCGTGTATATGCAATTAATGTGGATTAATGTAGAATCAGAACTGTAGTTTAGACATTATTTTTGAATTCGCGTGATGAATCAAGTAAATAAAAACGCTTCTGTAAATTGATTTAATTCTGGCATATTATTCTGTTATTCTCATGTTAGTCATTAAGTAGTATATGAAGTAACTACAGTGAAACATGAAATGTATGTGAAAAAATGTATGTCTGGGAGTTTAAGGGGTTAAATGAGCCTTGCAAAAATGCAGTCTCTCTGAATCCTTAATATTTGAAAATGTATTTTTTTTATCTTTGAGGGCCTCACCCTCTGCTCTTTCTGCTATATTTTTCTTGCTTAAAGTGGCAAAACTGTGAGCATGACAAAGACTGAATGGTGGAAAAAGAGGGAAGGAAAGAGAAACTACTTACCTGTTGACGCCGAGGCTGTTTGGAAAATTCCCACTGCTACTGAATCAATGCCGCCACCTGTTCTCTTTTTGAGTCTGCTGCCTGCTTAGGTCTTTATTGTTCACAGAGGAAAAATAAATCTGCAGGAGCTGACAGCAAAAAACGAAATCCATTTTGAATTTGCTCAATATACTGAAGTTTTCTTTAAGTAGATAGCGGAGTCTCCAGTGTCAGCACTGTGTAACAGACAGTATGTTTACTGACATGGCAAATGAGCATATCTATCTCAGTATCTGAGCTATCTATTATCTGTATCAATATCAAAAATCATAATTGGTATTAAAATTCAGTTAAGTGTGCAGCCATATCTGGATGGATGCAGTAATACTTTCTATGCTGTGAATCTGTGACGAATTGACGTATGTACAATACGAACACATTCAAAAGTGTTTGGTTTGCACGTTTCTGACCAGCCATCATTATATTTTAGCATGAGTATGTGTGTGGTCACATACTAAGTTGATGGTTGTGCAGGCCTATTGTCAGCAGAGGAAATGATGCTTAAGTAGATCACTAAAATAAGTCTCCTTCCTGGAAACAGTGTCCACAGGAAGTATGGGATGTGACGCCTACTACACACTTTACCTTTTTCACTTCCTGTCATTTAAACTGCTGCATGTGGTGTGGTTTCTCTCTGTCTGCACACAAACCTAACAAGTGCTAACACTTCTTCCCTACTACTTTAAAGTGATAACCTAGCCTGTGCAGAATTTTTATATAGATATCTGGCTCCATCTTTCAGAACTACAGAAAAAAATATTTCAAATGTATTTTAGGTGAACACAGTGAGCACAGGATGCTTTTTGCTAGTTCACAAACAAGATGTGCCTTGAGGGAAGAGCAGCCATTGTTGTGGCTTCTGCATAGTAGAGCTGTTTTTTTTTTTTTTTCTAGCTTGCGAGATCTGTGTCTCTGAAGTACAATCGGGACTAAACCATCATGGATTATAGATCATTTTTTACAAGGAGAATACTCACTGCTAATGCAATTGAGTTCTTGACCATGCTTAATGTGCAAAATGCAGTATGTCTATAGAAAAAAAACTTATTGCAGATTTATCTGGTGAAGCAAATTTTAGAAAATTGTGATAAAATCAATGAATTCTTATGCCCTGAAACTCACAGGAGCCATCAGTGGAGTCAGAGTTTCCTCCTCTGGGGCAGGGCAGTATGACTGTAATCACCCAACCCTGGTAGTTAGTAAGTAATAGTGGTGTAAGCTTGTACCTGCACACAATAAGATACTATTTCAATTATTAAGGCAGTGATTCAGTACAACTGAATCTGCTACACTGTAAAATATTATTCAATTTAGTAGCCTGTTTTCAATATGTGACCAACTTCACACTTGTTCAGATTCGGGGTTAGGCCTAGCGTTAATTCATAAATGATAATGATATACAGAAGAAATATTTTAAGTATCAGAGTTACGGATAAATCACCTTGCTGTCCTGCTTACAGGTAAATTATCATAATTAATATTTATCATTACTTGTTTTTCACGCACCAATTGTCTCATTTTTTTTATAATAATCAATTACAAACTATTAATTGTCAATAACATCATGTCAAGTTATCATGCCTTTAGACTAGCTTCTGGATCTTATATTGAGGATAATGTTATATAAATTTATCATCAGACATACATTAATTCACTCAGAAGCTCTTCACATTTTGAAAGAAAAAATACGTTATGTTTTCTACAGTGTGCGACTGACGTACCAAAGGACAGCATGTGATTAATTTCGATTTACCAGCCAGTGCATATTCTGCCTTCAAAACCACAGAAGCCATCCAGAATAGCAAGGCTAGCAAATAATCCGAGTGAGAATGGAAGAAGAATGAAGTGAAAGTTGGTTTGCTAAATTGAGTCATGATTAGCAGACTTGCTCTTGATGTATTGGAAATCCAATAGGCAAAGAGAATACTTTTGCTACTTAGTGTTTTTTGGCATGTTTTACACCTCTTTTAATTTATGAGTTTAATCCCTTGGGCAGTATAAGTACTAAAGATGAGCTCTGCAGTTTGGAAGTTTTAGTGTCAGTGGAAAGTTTGGAAAAGCCAGCGTTAGAAGAATCACTGCCGAGGAATTTCAATATGGAAAAGTAATGCTGGGAAGATCCCATGACCAAATACATTCTCAATCCTGATGTACCGTTTAAAGTAAAAGCCCACCCTGAAACACATTAACTAGGTCTCTGTTGAAATATTTGTGAGGTGCTTGTCAATTACAGAGCTCATTTGTTGATTGATGCTGTATTTTTATTATTCCAGTGAGAAGTTAGTCGTTGTGGGCTGCGCTGATGTCTCATTGCTAGTGCAGTTACAATGGCTATTAATCGGAGAGAAAAAAATCACACATTAAAAAAAGATTTGTTAGACTAATCCCTTCATTGACAACACCTCTGACTGTTAACATTTGCTTTGTGTGTGTGTGTGTGTGTGTGTGTGTGTGTGTGTGTGTGTGTGTGTGTGTGTGTGTGTGTGTGTGTGTGTGTGTAGGCTGAGGGTGAAGTGGCTGCTCTGAACCGTAGGATCCAGCTAATTGAGGAGGAGTTGGACCGAGCCCAAGGGAGACTGGGAACCGCACTCCAGAAACTGGAAGAAGCAGAGAAAGCTGCTGATGAAAGCGAGAGGTGAGTACACACACACACACACACACACACATATACACACACACAGGCATGTGTCGTTCACAAAATGTCGAAGAATATTGTATACAGCAGACGTGAAATGTGTCTGTGTGTGTGTACAGAGGTATGAAGGTGATTGAGAACCGTGCGACGAAAGACGAGGAGAAAATGGAACTGCAGGAGATCCAGCTTAAGGAGGCCAAACACGTCGCTGAAGATTCTGATCGCAAATACGATGAGGTGAGAATCTCTCTTTGTCGCATACTTCTGCAGTGTTAGATCATTTGTCCACTCCGCATTGAAAAACAGGAACAGAGCCCAACAGAAACTGGTGTTCTAATGCATATTCCACCTACATGATAGACGTTTCTGGTGGAATGACAGTGAAGGAAATGACATCATTATTTTGCATTGTAAAAGTGATGAGATTTTAATTTCAACTTATTGTTGACATAAATGTGAAAATTGTATCAATGACGATGTTATCAATGCACTAAAGTCACTAAAATACACCACATTTATTGAACCCTATTTTCTCCCAATTTGGTCATTGGCAGTTCCCAGCTCTCCCTGTCGCAAGTCTACGGCTAGCATATGTTTCCTTTGAGACACATGAATTCATCACTGCTATGTGGATGACTCTTACTGCCCTCTTACGCCCACAGATGCCCCTCCCAGTGTGCAATTTTGTACTTTTGGATTCCCAAACTGAGTCATCAATGGCATTCGAGTACTGAACGCTTTTCTGTTACGCCACTTCAGAGTCAAAATAAGCTGTTTTATTATTTAAAAAATCAATGAAAATGTTTCAGGTTCAATGTGTTTTAGGTCAGGCTTCGGGACCAGGCTTTTTTCTTACTGCATAATATTTGGCAAGAAAAAAAGTCGCATTTTGCTTTCAGCTTGCCAGAAATGAATTTTTAATTTTTGAAAATTTCAACAATCCAAGCATAACCAACATGAATCAGTTTTAAAATAATTAAAAATATTCTCGAGGTCGGGTAATATATTATCGACATGCTGTTGTTGGCCCACATGTAGCATCTATTGTGCATTTATTGTTTTTGTTGTTTGGAATTTTTTTATTTTTTTTATTTGTCCATTTGAAATGATTAAAGTTGTGAGAAAGGCACTGTTGCTAGGCAACTGAAAAAAGTAGACACCTAGCACAAACTTGTTAATAATAGTGGCTATAGCTTTAGCGTTATAGAATTAGCTAGAGCTACTAAGGCTTTTATAGACAACCTAGATATGTAAGGACAGTGAAAACAGCTCAACATTGTCTGGAACATCAACTTTGTTTCTCAGCTATGTTGATAGATTATGAAGCAAAAATAAATAAATAAATAAATAAAAACACTCAAAACATCAACTGCTAGCCAAACTTGTATGGGTTCCACCATATTGAATTTTGAATTGAATAGCACAAGAATAGGTTGGTCATATCTTGACATAACAAGATGACAATTGTTTGTGTGTGTGTGTGTGTGTGTGTGTGTACTACAGGTGGCCCGTAAGCTGGTGATCATAGAGACTGATCTGGAGAGAGCAGAGGAGAGAGCAGAGGTTGCTGAACTGTAAGTGCACCTCCCTGTGTTTAACGAGTTCATGAATATTGTAACCAGAAGAAAGGTGTATCAGCGTTTCTTTTTACCTACTCCACAGCAAAAGTGGCGATCTGGAGGAGGAACTTAAAAATGTCACTAACACCCTGAAGTCCCTTGAAGCCCAGGCTGAGAAGGTAGGCGAGACATGTGTATTTGTATATGTGGTGTGTCTGTGTGTGTGTGTGGGTGGGTGTGATGGGGGTGGCTGGATCCTTTCCATAACCTTTTGTCTGTCTCTTCACAGTACTCAGAGAAAGAAGAAAAGTTCGAGGAAGAGGTCAATTTCCTCAATGATAAACTAAAAGAGGTGAGATGATTGAAATCCGTTTAAGAACTTGCTATTTGCTTTACTGACTTTGTGCCAACGACTCTTACGTGTTTGTTTTCTCTTTCTCTTTGCAGGCAGAGACGCGTGTTGAGTTCGCAGAGAAAACGGTGTCCAAACTGGAAAAAACTATTGATGACCTTGAGGGTGAGAAACACATGTGACCTCATTCTTACTCACTCTAGACTATTAATACATGCAGTCTGATAATTTAACACAGCTCAGTTATAATAATAAACCTTCATGTATATGCCTGAATCAGAATACAGCAAGCCAGTTAAGGCCAGTGAAATTTATATCCAATTATATCTAATAATCTGTTAAATAGGAAAGCGCTTCGGTTTACGTTAACATCAGAATGTGAGGGGAAAAAATCTGATCCCAGTGATTTGACTGTGGCTGGTGGTTGGTGTCATTAGGGCTGGTTTGAGTATTACAGACCCTGCTAATCTCCTGGGATTTACACACACAACTGTTCAGTTTGGGTAATCCTGTGCCTATTGAAGCCTCAGGTTCCTGTTCTCAGTCAGGACAGGACAGGAGTGGAACCCAATGTGGTCTTCTGATGTTGTAGATCTGATCTTAATCAAAGTTTGGCGTCTTGTGCATTCTGTGATGCTTTTCCTCTTTGTTAAGAGTGCTTATTTTATTTACCTCAAAAAGCCTTCCTGTCAGATTGAACCAGCACAGTTATTTTCCTCTGCCTTCTCTCCCTTTAACAAGGTGTTAATATTTTTTGCATTATTCTGTTTAGGATTTAGACAGTTTTGCATGAAAATCCCAGGAGATTAGCAGTTTCAGAAATATTTAATACAGCCAGTCTGGCACCAGCAACCGTGCTACCGTCAAAGTCACTGAGATCACATTTCCTCCATTGTAATGAAGCTCTAACCGAAAACCTGTATCTGCATGATTTAATGCATTGCACTGCTGATTGGTATGAAGGAGGTGTACAGATGTTCCTATTCAGCTGGCCTGTGGGTGTATGTAAATATTATTGTCAAATTAATTATTCATGCTTTCGTATATGTCTTTCACCAGCGGTGCTTTAATTCTGAACTGACAGCATTAGTTAGATGGAAGGAAAGTTTTTTCTTTTAATGATGAAAATGTGTATAGCCAGTGCTTCCTTCCTGATCAACAGAACTTTCCACCATAATGTCATGAGTAGTGTTTGACCGGGGCAGGTTGTCAGTTGGAATTCAACCTTTGTCTGCGTGTATGCCTGTTGCATGGCATTTAATCATCATTAAGGAGTAAAGATTATGCTCGTTAGAGAAACCAGTCAAATCAACCTGATTGTGTAGTTCGTACTGAAAGGCGCTTAAACTTTAACCCTTACTATACTTCATATTGTTTCACTTTCTATTTGTCTTTTCTTGCATGGAATCCATAATAGTCTTTTCATCAATCTCTAATGATCTCACTTTTCCACAATTTCTTTCCCTCTTCATATTTCCTCTTCCTTCTGCTGAATCTCTTCTCTTCTGGGCCCCTGACCTTTGACCTCCAGATGAGTTGTACAATCAGAAGGTAAAAGTGAAGGCGATTTGCGAAGAGCTGGATCACGCCCTGAATGACATGACTTCCTTATAGATGAACCTTCGCAGTGTGATGAACAAAAGTGCCTTAACTCTCATAACTATTTGCGATTTGTTCAATTATAAAAATACACGCCACACAATACAGGGTGCTCCCGAAGCATTGAGAAGTGGAGCTTCGTTACGGGGTTCTGGATCGGCTCTGACCCAGTTCACAAGCTGCTATAGTGCATAAACTCTGCTCCGGCTTCTGAGCCGATTCGACGTTGCGCTTGCTGTTTGTTTTATTCTTTCCTTTTTCTCTGTCATTTTCTTTTCTATAAATGTGCCTGGATTCTGTATTACAGTGTTCTGGAGTCTGGCTTTAATACCAAAGTCTTAATAAAGAGCTTAATAAAGATAATTAAGGAACTGTGCTAAAAATAAAGATTCCTTTCCCCGTCTCCTTTCTCCTTTCCCTTTCTATTGCCTCTTTCTTTTCATCGTTTGTAGCCTTTCCTTCCTGTGTGAAACCTTGCGAATGTTTTCAGTCTTTTAAAATGTCTCATAGTAGAAGTAAGAGTGTGCATTAAATCAAGTATACCTGTGAACAACGTGAATATTTCCAGTACATCAAAGATACATTCCACATGACATACTGCTAGGTCCAGATTTCCAAATATATGGCCTTAGATATCTCTCTGGTCAAGTAAAAGAGCCTCTTTTCACACGCACCATTTTCTATTAACATTCAATGTCATATTAATGAGAAACCCAACGGTAAATGGAGACAGCACTGAGGGTGATGCTTTAAAGTCAATGCTTTGGAAGCTGATCTGTTTGATGATCAGCTACATATGAAGAGGTAGGAGAGCTGGCAGACTAAAAGATTAAAGTGCCGCTGCATCACTCTCTTAACAAGCAAGTGCTTAATGCTGAATTTGACTTAATTCCGGAACAGGAATTACATCACGTCTGAGTTACAAAGTGGGGAAAAATATGGATGCCTCCATGAAAGTGTATGTCTAGTTAGCAACAAGTTAGCCAGCTAACATTAGTGATCATGAGTTTATAAGATAAGATAAGATAAGATAAGATAAGATAAGATAAACCTTTATCAGTCCCACAAGTGGGAAATTTGCATTGCCATGGCAGAAAGTGGACAGAAACAAAGAGCAGCAAAATCTAAAAACAGTAGAGTAGAATAAAGAATAAAGTGTAATAAAAATACAAATGTACACAACGGAGTGCCAAACATTGACACAAAAACAGTAGTAAATTTAACATTTGCATCAGAAAAATTGCACCCAAGTACGTGAGAGTAAGAGAAATTAAGAAAGAGTAAGAAAAATCAAAAATTGCCCATTATGTATTGGCTTTCTCAAAACAGCAAACTGCACAGTCAGTATTATAGATTTAACCCACTACTAGGTCTATTTTCATTGCTCTAAAGTAAATACTACTACAGAATGACGGAATAACGATGTGGTGATGACATGCCATCCGTCTTTGCACATCGAGCAGGAATTCTAAGTTGAAGGAGTGTTTTCTTTAGGTTTTTCCTAGTCTGAGGTTGGAAATTCCTATAATACGTTTCAACCTTTTGGCACTATAGGCACCACTATGAGCAAGCAGCTGTGGGCAGCATTGTGGGTAGTATAGGAAACTGTTAACCAGCATGAAAATCGATCAACAGAGTAATGAAAGAAGGTTAACCTAAAAATAAAAGTCAACCCAGAATTTCATTACAAAGTATATGTAAGGTGCCTTCATGAGTAACCAGATTATTTAATTATTAAAATGAATATGAGTCACTCAGGGATTAAAGTTGAAAATAACAAATATGGTTACCTAGGCAACAGGTGTGGAGTTTACTCAGGAGTTTTTCGCAGTAGATCACACCTCCAGAGCACGGCATCATACTCAGCGCATGAGGTCACAGGTGTGAATATGTCGAGGAATTTCCCTTTATCTGGTAACTTCATGAATGGCAACAAAATGACTTAAAGACTACAACACATTCCAGTTCCAGTTACTTACTCTCATTCCTGAACTTTGGACCAGATTTCCATAAGATCAGATATTACATATGTTGTATTCACAGTACAAAGTCAAGTTATGTAAAGTTTCTTACTGAATGAATTCATTTTTCTTTCAGAGAACCTAGCACATGCAAAAGATGAAAATCTGAATTTGAACCAGGTCTTGGATCAGACACTTCAAGAACTCAACAGTCTGTGAATAACGAAAGAAAAAAAAAAACATCACAACCAACAACATTCCAAGTGTGTGTTTGTATGTGTAGTTTTGGGTGTGTTTGTGGTTAAATTTTACAGCTCTATTGTGTTGCCTGAGTCATGCTCTTCTATTTTTATTCCACATCCACCCACACATTTCTTTATGTTGCCAAATGATCCATTATTACATGAACACGAGGTGATGATATGAATGACTGATTTGAAATGCATCTGATGATGTTCACACCTGCCATGCGTAATACACAACCTCCATCTTTAACTAGCGTATTTCGATCCAGTGGGCCTGTTCCACACGTCAGCACCTCCTTCGGGCTCGGGACAGCTTCCCCAGTTCAACACCACATTCCTGTATTTATTTATTTCATATCTACAGCTATCAGGAGTCTGTGACGAACCTCTCAGGTTTCATAAAAGTGGCATTCAAACTAATGAAAACATTTAGAAAGCATTAGTCACATTATTTACACTCACAGAATTCAGGTTAGATTAGATCTACAGATTTGATGTGTGGTATGTTTAGAGGATAGTTTTTCTAGTTAATATGAAGTCAAATGAGGCTTTTTTGTCAATCGTTTTTCTGGAGAAAAATGTTTTTCTGTTTTGTACTTTTTAAACCACAATAAACTTTCTCTCTCTCTCGCTCTCTCTTTCTTTTCTTTTTTTTTTTTTTACATTTTCACCATGTACATATCTGTTGTTATTAACAGGAGCATTCCATGATTAAATTTAAGACTGGGCTGGGGTTGTTAAAGATGTGAGAATAATTCAGGCATCTCATAAAAATACAAATCAAATGCATAGGTTAGTTTTTTTCTTGAATTATAATATGCTTTGGGGATTCGACCTCTTAGGTGTTTTTAAATCCAGAATTAAAATCAAATACTTTTTGTTTTGTTTTTTTGTAGCAGTTGGATATTTTCATTAATGTCCTTTAAAAAAGTGTCTTATGATACTTATTTTTTTATTATTTTTTTATTAAGCATATTTAAAGCTTTATGTTTAACATGCATTTAAAATGCCCATCTTTAACCTGACATAGTAATACTTTTCATTATCCGTAGAAATTAGATTATTTAATTAATGTGATATGAAAAGTTGGACTCAAGTTTGGTGACGTAAAATTGTATATTTTAAATATATTTTAATCTTAACACTATCTATCCCTTTTTAAGGTAATGCGTTTTGTGCAATGTGCAGTGTATCAGTTTCCGGGCTCTCCTGTGCACGTTCCAAACCGCATATTACGGCACTTACAAGTACACTAGAGTAGGGCGCTAGTACGTGTTACCGTAGTCGACTCACTAGGCAGTAAGGGCGGTGTGCGGTTTGGGACGGAGCCCGGGAGAGCCGCTGTTCTTTGCTCTGTGCTGGTGTGTGTGTGTGTGTGTACGCGGCGCCACTAAGCAAATTTGCCGGGCGGGATTTCCGCAAATTATCAAGTATGGCGAAGACTTACGATTATTTGTTCAAACTGCTGTTGATCGGGGATTCGGGAGTCGGGAAGACCTGCGTGCTGTTCAGATTTTCAGAAGACGCTTTCAACTCGACTTTTATCTCAACTATAGGTGCGTTAATTCTTTGGTTTGCCTGTGAACTACAGTGACAGTGACATGATCCGCGCTAGCCTAGCCTAGCCTAGCTAAACGCTAGATTCTCGCTCGCTAGCTAGCTAGCTGTGCTACTAATTCTTTCTTTACATATGTAATTGGATTAACTTGTATTCTAACCAACCCTTTTTTTTGTTGCTGTCTTGTATCATCTTTTTCCTCGACTTAACTGTTTAAAAATGCGTCTGCTTGCTTGGTTACAACCTGGTTTCGATGTGCTGGCTAGTTACCCTGCCTAGCTTCAACTTCTCAGCTAGCTAGCTAGCTAGCTAGCTAGTTAGTTAGACCTTTTTCTAGGTTGACGGACCAAGCATTATTCTTTGCGTATAATATATCAAGAATTGGACAAACCAGTATTAAAATGGCGCTGAAACCGAAACAACACTACTTTATTTGTAGTAATATATGTTTCAACATTAAATAGCAAGAACACAAACTCAGCGTCTCCATCCTATCATTACGGAAGGAGTGAGGTTAGCTAATGAGTAAGCAGTATTTGCTTAATTAGATACTTCAGCCATTTAAAAAATATATATATGTTTGTTTAAGATTTATCTTGTAAGATAAAGGAAGTTCTGTTTGGTGTGTCAGTAAAACTAACCGCGAACTATGAACTAGCAAACCTTCTTAGCCAAGTCAGCAAGGTACAACCCACTTCATCAATTCAAGTTGATTGGATGCATTTTAACAGTTTTTTTTATTCTGTATATGTAAAACATATGCACATATCTAGCAAATTTTCATCGTTGTATTCTTTAGTATCGACTCAATTTCTTTAGTGTGTGTCAAGCTGAGGAAGTGTGTTAATGCACATTAGAAGTCCTGATCAGTATTAGAGGAAGTGCACAGTGCATCAGCTCCATCAAGGCCTATTCCTGCCACTTGAATAAATACTAGAGTAAGAGATCTGAAGTCCAGCTGAATGTTTACACGTTGCTTGATGTGCTTGTTTTCTTGCAGGTATTGATTTCAAGATTAGGACAATAGAGTTAGATGGCAAGAAGATCAAGTTGCAGATATGGTATGCTTTCATTCTCCTGCTTGAAGGTCTCGCATGAACCGTCAGCTGATTCAGGTTCCTTTTAGTCCTAAACACGCAGGTGATGTGGAAGGATGACGGATCGTCAGAGCTTCCACTAATCCTCGTTTTGTACACCGGGCCTTGACATTTCTTGCTCGTAAAAGGTTGGGATGGAAACGCCGATTTCTTTAAATGCTTGGGCATTTTGCTGTTAAAATAACGATTGACGGGCCGGGGTGGTGTGATGCGGGTCGACGCAAAGCTGAGTTACTGTCCCCTTCAACATTTTTATTATATTCTAATAACAGCACATCCAGGGTTTTATTCGTCTTGCACTATTTACACCACGGCATTTTGTAAAGAAACACTTTAAGAGCATCATGTCTTCGTTTTTATCCTTTTACAGTTACACTTAATGAGACAAGTCTGATCCTGTTATCACTTACATTATAGCAGCAGCTTTAAACAGTTTGTCCCCAAGTCTTGAACTTAGTTGGACAAAAAAAAAAAAGTCCCGAAGACTTTCCTGTGGTGCAAAAAAACCTCACCGATTTGTTATAGAACTGTTACAACACTGGAGACTCTTTCTATAAATGTTAAATAAATGTCACCTTATAGCAAGCTTCGCTGTACCAACGATTATACTTGTTTTCTGTTAAATAACACAGTTTCAACATGTTTCCTTTTACGCTGAGATCATGCGGAGCATCTGCCCCGCCGTACTGTTTCACTATGTATGAACTGTTGCTATGGAAACGATAACGTATTGCGCTTATTAGTTTCGATTCACGTTACCACGTTTGACCAACACCAGAGATTCTGAACCGAGATACAGTTTGAATGTAACGCAAAAGGAAAGAAAGGCATACTGCATCAACAAATATATATATATTTTTGTCTGTTTCTGTTTAAACTTTCTGTTTTCATCTACAAATTTTCATCTTAGATCAGCTGTCATCGATAAGAGCAGAGGGAAAAAAAATAAAAATCCCCCCCTCGTCTCTGGTCTGATGAGGTGTCTTTAGCTTAAAATGAACATGAATGCATGTGAGCGGTTAAAGGCGGGTTAGTCATTTTATTAAAGCATTTTTTTTGTCATACTTCTTGAAATTCTCTTTACATCCGGTGAACAAATCAGGTGATCTAATAATAAAAAGAAAAAAAAAGTCATCTGTGGCAGTCTCAGGGCTGTAAACAGCCCGCCCAGTCATTTCATTCTGTCTGCGCGAATGAAATGATTGGACGGATTACCTGCTAGAGGCATATTGCTAATGCTAGCAAGCTAGTTGACCGCTGGTAGTGCTAACAATAGCACTACATTTACATTCATTAGGATAATGTTGGTCGTTTTCTAACGTGAATGAGAGACCAATTTTTTTTTTTGGCTTTTCCAAAATTTCCTACCCTGCCTTTAATTCACAACAGTGGATCTGCTACAGGAACTGGTCTGGTTTGTGTTGATGAAATTCGAGTGAATGTGTTTGCAGTGTTTAATCGCGACAAGCTTTAAAACCGCATCGTCTCACTTGCGACGTCGTCTCTGCCGATTATTATGAAGTTGATCAGGGACGCAGTTGCTTCATCTGCTAGGAAATCCAGTGCAGTATTACAAGGATTTACTAACTACTCTCATTCTCAGGAATCGTACAGTAATGCAAAGGAATGTCTCAGCTCTTTCTAAACCATTTATCATCCGATAGCTTCTTTACGGCAACTACGAAGCTGCGATAACGATCAGCGTAACAATATTTAATTAAGACTATCGTGTTAGTCGACACTCTGGCGAGGCGTTGTCCTGTAATTAATTTACAGCGGGTGATTTGTTTAGGCCGACAATTAGCTCAACTCGTACTTGATGTTTGTTTTCATGTACTAAATCAACAATATTACTTCTATGGAAATATCTTGTGTGATTTATGATTTCATTTATGATTTACCATCCAGCTGTAGCAAGTCTTTCCCTTCCTTAGTAAGTTGCTCTCATGATCAGGGTTAAAGAAGATGCCATTTAAATTGTAGGGTAACTCTTAATGGTGGAATAAGATATTTTTTGACTGCAGCTCAGAGTGCTGTTCTGCCCCCCGGCCAATCTCATAGAGTTTGACTTTGTGGTTTGCAGGGACACGGCAGGACAGGAGCGGTTCAGGACAATCACGACGGCATATTACAGAGGCGCTATGGTGAGCTCGTGAATACGGTGCATTTTTGTAATGCTGCATCTGTTAATAATATCTAAACACACTAATGTATTCGATCATGTGATCAGGGAATTATGCTGGTGTATGACATCACCAATGAAAAGTCCTTCGACAACATCAAGAATTGGATTAGAAACATAGAAGAGGTGAGGATTACTGATCGTGTAAACACCGCACAAAATAAATCATGATATCATTTGTAACTTAACTCTTTTTGCGTCTTACCCAGCATGCATCAGCAGACGTGGAGAAGATGATATTGGGCAACAAATGTGATATCAATGAGAAGCGACAAGTTTCCAAAGACCGAGGAGAGAAGGTGAGGGACGAGTTAGCCGTGGTGATGCCTTTCCGTTTGTTTTTTTTTAAATATTTTTTGTAGAGTTAAAAATATGTTCTTTATTTCAATCACATTATTTATATTGCTTCTCCCACCCACATAGCTTTTTGATTTCATGCTTGAGAAGTCTTTTACCTACTGAGCATAGTTTAGTGTGAAAGTTATATAATTATTTTTTAATGCGTTAGGATTCATTAATGTTTAGTTGTGTGAGAGGGAACATCTTGGTTGTTAGGTTGTTTCGTTTCCCCCCCATTTTTTTCTTCCCCGGGGGGGTTTTACGCTACCCTCGGACTTCAACCACTGAGCCGCCACAGCAGCCACTCATAAACACCTCTGTTTTTAATTAAATACAAATCAATGATTAAATATAATTTGACCTCAAAGTGCAATAATAAGCGCAAGTGAAATTCATACAATTCCTTTTGTATATCATCAATATCAACATCTGCATTTTAGCTATAACTACTAGAGACATCCTGAAAACTCAGCTTTTCTGCGTTCTCAGATGAAGCAACAATCAGATCAAATGTTTAAAAACCCACCAGAGTCAAAACCGTCTCACTTAAGTAGCATGCACGCCAATCTTTAGCCTTGCTGTTTACTTACTGTTGCTTGGCACACTCCTGGAATGATTGACGGGTGTTTTGAACACTTCAAACCAATATTTACTGCTAGTAAAATAACTTGTCCAAAAGCAGTCAGAAAAAATATGAAGGAAAAAAGACAAAATTGTGAAATCTATCACTAGTTATTATTATTATTAGTACAATCTGTTAACAAAGTGTAAAATCTACCGCTGTACAGTAAAATCTGTTAAAGTGTAAAATCTAACACTTTACAGTAAAATCTGTTAACAACGTGTACAATCTAACACTGTACAGTAAAATCTGTTAACAACGTGTACAATCTAACACTGTACAGTAAAATCTGTTAAAGTGTAAAATCTAACACTGTACAGTAATGTTTTAAAGTGTAAAATCTACAGTATCTGTAATCTGATAAGTAAAATCTGTTAAAGTGTAAAATCTAACACTTTACAGTAAAATTTGTTAAAGTGTAAAATCTAACATGCATAATACAATACAGTACACTTTTAAGCAAGTGTAAAATCTAATGTTTTACAGTAACATTTTAAAGCGTAAAATCGAACACTGAGCAGTAAAATCTGTTAAAATGTAACATCTAACCCTTGACAGTAAAAATCGGTTAACAAACTAAAATCTCACGCTACGGTTAAAAATCTTTTAACACGATGTAAATTCTAACTCTGCAGTAAAATCTTTTAAGAAAGTGTAAAATCTAACACTGTACAATACAATCTTTTTACACCATATAAGTTCCAAAGTGTGCAATCTACCACTGCTAAGATTTTCTTGTCAGCAATGTTTGCATCCCTGCGTATGATTTACGACAACGCCGTGTCTTCTGTCTTCAGCTGGCGTCAGAGTATAGCATCAAGTTCATGGAGACGAGTGCGAAGGCCAACATCAACGTGGAAAACGTGAGTGAAATGTACAGATCTTATCTTCCACAAATATTTATATAGCCTCTCTGTAATGTAAAGCACATCTGAGCTTGATTTCATTTTACCAGAGGAGCGTATGTAATGTAATGTAATGTAATTTGTCAAAGATTTGACTCGTCTGTTCAGATGAGCGGATGAGTTACACGAGGCGTGACACTCAATGACCCGACAGAGCCTATCAGCAGGTTTTGTTATATTACCACGAGGTTGATTTTAAACAGGATGAATAATGAGTACAAATGGTAATATCTTTACTAATATCTTACTTTTTAGTTTACCTTTATTCCCCATTCGTACTAAATTAAAGTAACATTAGTAATCATTTAAATTGCAGCTTGAAAAGGTATAAGACCTGCTTCCTTCTGCTTACCACACACTTGGTTTTATACATGACCTTAATGTGTCTAGTTATTTTTACCACATGATTCCGTGCACAGATAACATTTTATACGGCTTATTTTACAAGACGCAGTATTCATCAGCTTGGTGTGGTTATCGGTAGCAGCCCAGCAGCTGTTGTTGTTTGTTAGCAAAATAATGGTTGAAACCACTACATTCATCAGTCATTTTTGATGTCTCTATTTACGTGAAATAAAGAAACGCACGATATCAAGCCAACGAGATATGTTCACCTATTATTGTGTCCGCATGTCAGCACTGCTAGAGTAGGACAGAATGCCTCTTATAATGCATTAAGAAATGAAGTACGAGTCAGCAGTGAGTCAGGAAGTAGTTATTTTAATGCTCCTGATTGCAAACTGTGACAATGTGTATGGCGTTGCTCTGTTTTTAGGCATTCTTAACACTCGCCAGAGACATTAAAGCGAAAATGGACACGAAACTGGTAGGACCATTTCCCCTTTTTTCATCACTGATATTGAGCAGAACCAATATTAAACAAGTTTTCTAAAAAGTTTTTTTTACCCAGCTGTGCCAGACTTATTCCTTTATTAAAAGTTTATTTTCTTCACCGCACAAAGTACCAAAACGTTTGGCACCAGAAATCTGGAAGTGAACCGGTTTTGTATGAAGGATTCCAGCTGTATGCGTTTTAGTATCTGTTCTCTCTGGAGCTAGCATTACTCATCGTTGATGGGTTTTCACACACTGGATCACAAGAACACAACCCAAACACACACGATATGCACACAGTATTCTGGCTCTCATTCCGTATCCGTTTGTACAGTCTTTACTGTACACACCTTTACACCCCTGATCAGTAGCAGCACAAATCTTTTAATACAGCACCAACATAAATACTTTGGATTTCTGGTCATGTGGGTTTCCTGTGTACTTTTGGTAAGTTGATTAAAAAAATCCCCCCCCCCCCCCCCCTTAACTGCCAATCGGAATAATATTAATCCATGCACTTCAACCATTTTGGATTTAATTTTGTACGTAACTCTCATGTCTGTTACCGTTCTAGGCGTCCCCGAGTTCTGTTCATTCCTGTTTGTGCCTGTTCTTATTTTGAGTTTGTGCGGTGAAAAAATGCTCTTACAAATATTTATAGATGTTTCGATGAAGCAGAACAGAGTGGATGTTGGGGTTTGGTTGTTTTAATCCATTTCGTGTCTCTCGCCGTAGGAGGGTAACAATCCCCAAGGAAGCAATCAAGGCGTGAAGATCACCACTGAGCAGCAGAAAAAGAGCAGCTTCTTCCGTTGTGTTCTACTGTGAAGACCAAGGCCTTACTGTCCTCCACCCTGGGGCTGGACTCAACTGGACTGTGCTCTTGTTTTTAGCACTTTCTCTCTCTCGCTCTCCCTCTTTCTCTCGCTGTGTTTCAAAACATCTCTGCTTCCAGCCCTGGCACTACTGGAGTGCTCAGCTCCTCTCATCTGCTTCCACTGATACGCAGTTTCTTCCAGCTTACGGCCCTTTTCCTGACGAGGCCACGGCAGTTCCCTCTCCAGCCTCCCTCCCCAATTCCCATTTAATCTCACAAGTCTAATCAGTCTTCTTACTGCGGCACAGAAGAGGTTGCAGATGCCCTTCTGGGAGCGTCGGAGCAGTTTTTGGTCTGACATGTTGATCATTTCTCCCTCATGCTTTCTTTTATGGACAATCTAGACAATACAGTGTACAGGAATACTAAAAAGAAAACAGAATTGCTTCAGTTTTCGCAGGCTTTTCACCCCATCTTGAACCTTTATGATTGAATTTAATCCAGTGGCTCATTTTGCCGTCAACATTCCAACATATTAAAACAGTATTTCTTTTATTCAGAAGGAATTAGTGTAGTTGTAGCATAGCATTTTATTTTGCTCTATTATAAACTGCCCCAAGAAAACTAGCCAGCCTTAGAATACAGCCTCTGGGTTTAACCTTGCTAACCTGAGTGAAACATTCGAATAGTTATTCAGAGCCAAGACAAGAAAAATAATTCAAGCCTTAAGAGAAAAAACATCCTCCGTCATGGCTGGCTTTTACATCTATTGCGTCTGATTCGGCTTCGAAAAGCAGACATTATTTATGCAACAGGAAACAGCTGCTTTTTTTTTTTTCTTTTTTCTTTCTTTCAAAGATTTGACTAGACCCATAACACACTTGTCACTTCCTGTCAGAAACCATCATCCACCCAGTAAGATTCTTCGACATTTCCCGCCAATTTCCTGTATGCGCTTACATTATTATACCCCTGGACTTATCTGCACAGAGAACAGCTGCTCGTGTCGTTTATGGCAGCAGCTGCTTTCTCTTCATCTTCGCTGACGTGGTAGAAATGTGTATGTTAATCAGAGCTAGCAATAGGTCAGGAGAGCCGTCACCGTACCAGCGCTAGGACAGAAACAATGAAGGAACTGTTGCTTATTAATTGAGTTTCAAAAAAAAAAAAGCACAGTGTTTTACATTTTCTTTTTTCAGAGCGAGATCTCACTGAGATTGTTTTCTATGTTTCGATGAAAGCTTGAGATGATAAAGCTGGTTTGAATGAAAGAAACTTCAGCACCTTTTTTGTTTTTTCTTTTTCTTTTTTCCCTCCCAAAGAGTCTAAATGTTTCTACGTCCTATATGACTATGTCCACGTCTCCATATCACCCAGTCCCACTCCATGTGCACCCCCGTCCATACAGATTTCCTAACATTCTGCCATTTGTCTTAATTACTAATACTTGATCTCTCATTATAGATCTATGCATTATGAAGGTGACATTTTTGACCTCTTGTATTTTTGCATATTTCTCTCTCTGTCTGTCTGCAGTAGGGTTTATTTTTTTTTTTTTGGTTACACTTCTTAAAGACATTCCCATAATCTCTCTCTCTTTTTTTTTTTTTTTCTCTTCGCTTTTGTGCAATTCAGCGACTCTAATAATAAGAGACTTTTATAGAGTCTATTGAAGTTGAGAAATGCAGTTTCCATTGTGTTTTCATTTGATGACCTGTAACGCAGCAGTGGATCTGATGTGACCAGCATAACCGCTCGATAAAGTGGTTTCCTTTTATTTCCCTTTCTGTGCACTCTTCATGGTTGAATGCAACTCCAAGTGCACGATTGTAGAGGTTAGGGGGAAAATGGAGGACAGGATAGGGATAATTAAACTGGTAGTGCTTCCTGAAGTTTCCTCAGTTTTGCCAGATGCATCAAGCCTCTTCGATCAGTTTATAAGTGTTCAACTGTCAGATTTCTTTATTTTCTTTTAAAATCACTGTCATTCATATCATTATTTTTTTTTTTTTCAGTTCTTTTATACAAACATTTATTTTTTTTGATTGCGAGGTGAACAGGGAGAAGAAAGTTGTTACATTTTGAAAAAATAAAAAATAAAATCAACAAAAAAAAAAGAACAATTGTAAATAACACTCTAAAAAGAGATCTACTTAAATTGTACTGTACTTTCTAAAAATCATGTGGAAAAATTGTCTACAGTTTTGTAGATATCAGTGCTTTTGATTTATTAAAATAAGATTCTTTTAAGAAGTGAAGTTTTTGCGTGTTTTTCATTTGTACATCGTTTTAACGTTTAGTAGTGCCGATTTCCCGTTGATGAAGGGAGAACTGCGCTTACAGGTCAGTGTTGAACACTCAGGTCTTGGAAACAATACTTGCTTTCATTAAACAAACGTTGCATTGAAATTTAAAAAAAAAAAAAAATTGGGGAAACTAAAACACGAAGTGTAGATCGAGGAAGTGCTGTTGGTTCATTGTTCTCGGAAGAAATGTTCTGTAAACCTTTCCAAGGCCAGGTGATGTATTTCCTCCATCTCATCTTCGGTATCCTGTGGTGTCTACATTCCGTTTGGTCAAAAAGCCTTGTCCGTTCATCCGTCTGATCTTCAAAGACTTGTCTTATATTCTGATATGGAATGTGCTGGAAAGAAATGAGATGTACAGTTAAACTTTTAAAAAAACAAACAAAAAAAAAAAACCGTATCTCCGAGTTGAATTTGAATTTCTACCGGTTTTAATTACCCGAAAATGGGTTTGTGTAATTGTTCACGTTATTGAAGGAGCAATAATGATAACTAGGTCTTGAGCCTTACAGTGCAGTAGCTCTAACCTGAGGAAATCCGGTGCTCTCATGATCATGTGCTGGAAATCCTCCAGTGACAGACGGCCATCGTTGTCCATATCCGCTTCGTCAAGGACTTTTTCACACACCATCCTCACTTCATCTTCAGTCAGCTCATTCCGTGTAAGCTTATTCAAGGTCTTCTCCAGGTCCGATTTACAAATGAAGTCATCGTTGTTAAAGTCTTCGAAAAGGGAAAGATGGGAATAATGAAATGCATTATGTAAGCTCATGGAACAGTTTCTGCTTTCAATAGGAAATATACACTGTACGGCCCGAAGTTTGTGGATGTCTGACAATGATTCCATATATGTGGGTCTTCCGTGTAATTATGCCACAAAGAATGCCTTTGTATGCTGTAGCATTACATTTTCCTTCAACTGGATCGAAGAGGCCCAAACCTGTTCCAGCATGACAATACCCCTGTGCACAAAGCAACCATCCACGTTTGGAGTGGAAGAACTCAAATGTCCTTCACAAAACCCTGACTTTAACACCTCCATGTTAAAGCCATGACTTTGGAGCAGGATGTCAAGCAAGCACACGTCGTCGTCAGGTATACGTCCGCATACTTTTGAAAGAACTAAATCCGACACACTGCGCTTCCCTTAAAATACTTCTCACCAGAAGGTGACGTTTTGAACCACAAACCTCTTCATTAGACGATGAGGCTCTGCTGAAGAGCTCTGTGGCTCGGAACGTCAACTTTTTCCGATTAGATGCGCGTACTTTTTCAATTCTCAATCCACGTACGTTTGGACATATAGTGTACGTTGCGTATAATATTATAAAATATAAGTCATTAACATTGTCATGCCACAGCAACGCTCAATTCCCAGGTTTGATTTTCGTATAACCGTCCACACACCCTGTTGTTTTATTCCTTATATGATATACTGTATATTGATTTAAAAAAAACATCAGTATATAATTCAAAAGTGTGGCACATCCCATGACATATGCTGTAATAATTATTAACAGCCTAACCAAAAATAATACAGTAGTTTGTTTTTTAAACACAGTTATTTTAAGTACCCCCAAATACAGTCACTCTTCTAATGTGGTTGTGTATAACAGCTACATGCTAATGTAGCTAACAAGTACAGGAAGTTTTAAAAAAAATTTCGATTAGCATGCCGTAATCAATACACACTCCTCAAATGGCGCTTATTGGCTTGGTAACAATATTTGTACGTAAAGAGGTCAACAAAATACCAGATAAAAATATAAATCAAATTAAATCTAATTGATTTGAATCAGAGCGGTTTACTATGAAATCTCTAAGAGGATATATTCACAGCTATGATCTGTATTGCTAATGCTAGCTAGATTGACAAGATTTCTAAAGGTGGTATTAAGTCATTTATAAATGCTTTTCAAATGTATTGCTAATGCTAGCTAGGTCGAGTCCTTCTGGTTAGACGGGTCCTATCTCTATACAAGCCTGCCAGCATGGGAGTGAAAAAAAAACCCCACATCTTATTGGTTATCATTAATCTGCACAACTCTAATCTGAATAACTCCACTTTTATAATTCCACCTTCAAACTTAAAACACCTAGCCAAGTCGGAGTCAAACTGACTCAAAATGGCTGCTGCTCCAGTTATGGCTAAGCTGTTTCTGTCCAATTTTATACATAAGAATGTGTCCGACACCTGATAATCACAATTTGCTGCACGTTTGAAGTTGGTACAGTGCTAAAACGGCAGCTGTAAACATGCTAACTATGTTAGCTTTGTAGTTCCTGTACAAACCTGAAGGAAACAAACATGGCTACGTTTAGCATGAGGGGAATTGTCAATTTTACTATATATAATGAACACTGTAATGGGTTTTTTGCCACGGTTTTCACTGCAGTGCTACAGTTTGATTAAATTAAATTAAATGATGTTGGGACTTCTGCTTCCATCAGTCATCCCTGTAGCAGAGCTCCTTTTGTTTACTGTCTATAAATAATAAATGAAAACTTTCTCTTGACCTTTGGAGGCCATGGCGCATGTGCTGCTGTAAAATGTCTTAATCTGATAGCATGTTTAATTAGACAGCCTCGGGCCCACACACACACACACACACACACACACATTGTGTTCTGTTTGGAGATAGACCATGCTCTAATAAACTTGTGAATTATTTACACCTTTCCTTAAAGTACTGTCAGCTGGCCTGTACGCGATTATCACAATAGAAAGCTGATGATCTCTGCTCCTGTACATGTGTCTCTGACCTTTAGTCATCTTAAACTCTCTCATCATTAATAATGAGGCCACGGATACACTGGCCTGGGAGAGGTTTGGCATGGTGTGTGTGTGTGTGTGTGTGTGTGTGTGTGTGTGCGAGAGAGCATTGTAAGTGTACTGTAAGATGGGTGGAATTGTTCTGGCTAGGACTGACCATAGATTTTGAACGCATAGTAGGCCTTTAGATCCCTTGGTGCCATTTCGCTCAGCACCGAGAACATATCCAAGAAATCGTCTAAAGTCATATTTCCTTCCCCGTCCTCTGAAAAGACTTCCGCGATTCTCTGCCTGAAGGGGTTATCCTGAAATAGACATATATAATCAGAAAAAAAAAGGCTTTCTTTTTACATCCCTCCAAAGCCAAAACCCTAAAACACTTTTCTAAATTGACATATTTAAATCGTCTCCTCAAGGGTTCAACTTGCATGGCTAAAAAGATCGGATGTAATAAGTATAAAGTTTCTTTATGGCATCCACATGAGATTATTTGCTGTTAACGAATTGCTTAAAGTGGATTACTTTGGTCCTTTGAGGAAGCAAACATAACGGCATGACCAATGATCATGAGAAAAGGTATACACGTTTGTTTGAAGAAGTGAGGCTGGGGCTGATTTCGTTCTAGGCCAGACTATAAATTCATGCAGGCTGTCAGTGACGGCTGTCAGGTGATTACAAAGAGTGAAACATCCTCTAGTTTTGCTGTCCATTTGGGCAGATTTTTTCAGACCACTTCACTGTCTGTCAGAAGTGATTGAGAAGGAGTATGTGAAACACAGTCGCAGGTGAAATGAATGCAAGCAAGGTGGATTATTTAATCTAACATCTCTTTTTGAACATCCATGAACCACGAACAGTCTTGCACTCTAAACCTGACCCTAGTATTAAAGTGTATTAGTTGTAATTGCACTATACAGTGTGAC
>JAQQZR010000018.1:13444140-13455186 GCA_030068235.1 Notoglanidium macrostoma
ACACACACACACACACACACACACACACACACACACACACACACACACACACACACACACACACACACACAGGCAAACTCTCCTCTAAGTCACAACCTCAGACTATTTATCCCACTCTCACACAACATATTTTTGGTTAATGCATGTTCAAACATGCACTGGTGCAGTATTTTGTTATAAGTTCCAGCTGTTTGAGTTGAATATTTAAATCAGTAGTTAAGTCTGAGGTCTGAATTCAGATGTATGCGATTTCAGTATTACCTCCTCACTGTCTGCTCTTAGTAGTTCTCGCTCCCGGTTCTTTAACTATAATTCTGTCTGTGTGCTGTGCAGGTCACTGTTATGCACTCGATGCAGGCCGGATACTTGGAGAAGGCGCAGAAGTACACAGACAAAGCTCTAATGCAACTAGAGAAACTAAAGAGTGAGTCAGAATTAAACCGCACACTAATGCATTGCAATATTTTTTATAACTTTAACAACTAAGGATTGCTTTATTTTGTTTATTATACGATATATACGTTTTCTGGTGGGTTGCTTTGTTTTTTTGCCTCTCTCCGGAGTCGTCTTGATTTTCTATGACAAACCTGAAACGATAACCGAAAAATAATTCAGTCTTTTACTTTAACCATATGTTGTGTAATATTATTCTGTTAATAAAATCAAATCGAAAACATTTTAGACCTGTTGATCTTTTCTCCCAGTCTTTATGCACTTTGTTTAGAAGGGAATTATTACCGAATAATTAAGACGTACTGTGGTCTGTACTCTTGAGCACGCAGGGCAAAAGGTCAACGCTGCCGTCACGTTTATTTTGTATCGCTCTCACTGTTGATCTGCGTACATATGCTAATGTGTTGTAGTTGGAGAAATCTCCTGTGATTCTCCTAACATGCTTTGTTGTTAGGCTAATGTAACACCTAGCATACCTCGTGACACGTTAATCAGATGTAGTGTGATAAATGGGCTTATTAGAGTGATGTTATTGGACGTGCTCACTTCTGCTGCATGTCGGCCATAAAATAATTTCAGCCAGTAGTCAAATACATCAAAGATGGAGATCGGCTTTAGTAAGCAATGATGAGCAATTGTTAAACGAACATATTGGAACGATCCCATAGGTTTATTAACTGTTCCGTTTTTTAAACCTAAAATAGCTGTAATTTTTTTGTCAGTTAATTCTAGACTAAAGCAAACAATAACCTAATGATTAAAACTTTTATGTATTCTTGCTAAAAGACTGAAATTAAATGCAAATTGGCTGTTCAAATAACAATAAAGTGAAATGAAATTGCGTTTATCAGCTTAAATGCTGATTCTGCATTTTATTAACCTGATTAAAATCCTTCGATTTTAGCTGTTTTTCTCTTTTGGTTATTACGCCGTCGTGTGGCTGTGTCCTCATGTCCGTATCTGATTGGTCAGTGCCTCAGATTTGCTTTTTTTATTTTAGTGTTGGACTGCAGTCCCATCCTCTCGTCATTCCAAGTCATCCTGCTGGAGCACATCATCATGTGTCGCCTGGTGACGGGCCACAAAGCGACGGCGCTGCAGGAGGTCAGCTCACAGCTACTTCTGAATTACTGTGGGTTTTTTTTTTGTCATTTGTCAATTTGTTGCTAATAAAGTTATGTGGTTCAAACAGATCTCTCAGGTGTGCCAGCTGTGCCAGCAATCTCCTCGTCTGTTCTCCAACCACGCCGCTCAACTCCATACTCTCTTAGTGAGTCCACACTCCACTCACAACAACGGACGTGCTCTGGTTTAACGTTTCAGCTGATATAAACGGCGCAGGATTTAAGTGATGTTTATTTTAGCCGTCTTTAGGGTGTCGTGCGAAGCCAATCGATGGGAAGCAGGGGTGTCTACACTTTCTTTATGTTCTTATATACGTGTGTTATAAAATGAATATCTGTCTCGTCAGGGGCTCTACTGTATTTCTGTGAACTGTATGGACAACGCAGAGGCTCAGTTCACTACAGCCTTGCGGGTGAGTTAATGTTTTTGCCCCTTTAGGTGCATGACGTCCCAGTTCTGTCGTCTTTGTTCAAATGTCGGAACATGCCAATGAGTGTAATGGTTTCACTTTTGGTCACAAAAAGTCAGAGACAGAAAGGAAGTCCAAAGCCAAATACTATCTACAGAATGTTGCAAAGGAATATTCATCAGCACAGGAAATGACATCAGAACATATCTGGTTGACAGTAAACATCATTGAAAACACCATGCGCCTCTTTTAATGTCTCTAGCAGCTTGATTCAATGACCGGGAGTCAGTGTTAAAATTAATAACTTGTTGGTTGCTCCCTCAGGCAAAGAACAAACTTGTTTTTTCAGAGATTAAAGTGTAAAAGACAAAGCCACAGCACAGTGCTAGGATTGCTGCAGTAAATAAAGATGGCTGGATATCCACGAACGTAAAGACTAGTCCTCAGCTGTTGGTGCCTAACAGACATTTAAAACCAGCAGCCAGTACAAGCACTACTTTCATTTACCAAACAGGAAAGCTTACCAGATAGCTAGCTAGTTATTTATTTATTTATTTATTTATTTTTTGAGAAACTCATGCATGCTGTGTGTGGTGTGGGTTGAAGTGATGGCTTTTCCGAGCTGTGTCTGTCTAAACAGAACTGTCTACAATTATTTACTAGTTTTTTACATACGTGTTTATCAATAAAATGCGCTTCATGTTGTTGCTAGAACTTCGATTCATAGCTGTATTGTGTTTTAGTAAATAAGTTTGAAAGCAGAGTTTAATTAACTAACTGATTTTTTTTTTTTTTTTTAACTCTCTAATATTTTATTACTAATCGATACTCTTCCTGCTTTACCCGGTTGCTGATGTTGTAAATTAAAGCTGTAAATATTTCCTTCTGAAGAGTCCTGCCAGTTTAAATTTTCTCAGTTGCTCCCTCCTCAGCTTACTACACACCAGGAGCTGTGGACTTTCATCGTGACCAACCTGGCCAGTGTGTACATTAGAGAGGGCAACCGGCACCAAGAGGTATGACCTCTCGTATATTGGGATTACATATTTATACCAGGTGTATTAATGAGGAATAACAGTGTTTTCATTTCCTTTCCACAGCTTTACAGCCTACTAGAGAGGATAAACCCTGACCACAACTTCCCTGTCAGGTAAGAGATTCATGCTTGCACTGATTTTTTGGCTCATGAACAATGATCACCTTTTTCACATAATTCGTTCGTAAAAAAGGATTTTTCCGCACTTCAGAACAGGGCCATGGTGCAAGATTTCTAGAAACAAAGTGCCAAAACAAACAGTCAGTAATATGAATGGTGGTTGTTTTAAGCTTTAAAGTTTTGTTTTTGCTTTCCTCATAGACATTTTTCATAATTAGGTCAATTAAATTAAAGCTACTTTTGTTTAACATATTTTAACCAATTTTCTCCCATTCGCAGTTCCCACTGTCTGCGAGCTGCAGCCTTTTATATCCGTGGACTCCTCTCCTTCTTCCAGGGACGCTACAACGAGGCCAAGTGAGTTCGTGACTATATGCCTCATGTTCCACATCAGTACAGGGCGCTGTTTTACATTTATTTGCATTTAATCATTTGGTGTTTCTAGTCTTGGTTCTGAGCAATGCTTTGTATTTAGTTTACTTACAAGAGCAGAAAATTGAGACTTGTGTACAATTAATCATGGTTGTACGTGTATAGGCGTTTCCTGCGCGAGACTCTAAAGATGTCCAACGCTGAGGATCTGAATCGACTGACCGCGTGCTCGCTCGTTCTTCTCGGACACATATTCTACGTTCTGGGAAACCACAGGGTAAGTGCTGCTCTTATATCCTTCTCAGCAATGGAAATTAATTATTCACATATTCACCATTATTTTGTGAGAACGTATGTTGGTTTTTCCTTTCCTGGGAAGAAGTGAAAATGACTGGACAAGGTTTAATCACGTGTATTGAAAAGCCTGAACGACTGTGAGTGTGTAATATGTGTAGTCTGTTTTCATTGAACTGGGAAATATTAAAGCTTTTCATGTTCACCTTGTCCAGGAAAGCAACAATATGGTGGTTCCAGCCATGCAGTTGGCTAGCAAGATTCCTGACATGTCTGTTCAGCTGTGGTCTTCTGCCCTGCTTAAAGGTACACACTACACTTAGCAAGTGAAAGCAGTAACGTGTCGAGGTGTCTGAGCTAGCACCGTTTGGCTATGTGGCTAAAGCTTTCTGGTTACCAGAAATCGTAATGCTTTTTCAGCATTTATTATATTGTCTTGTGTTCTTTCAAATTTGTCCTCTTCATACATCATATGTATATACAAAATCTAATCCCCCCCCCCTGTCTACATCTTGTCTGAACAGAGCAAATCAAAGATGGTGTTGCTTTAACTCAAGTTTCTCTGTAATTATCAGTGGAAAGGGGGAAAAACTTTCTTGGCAAATTAAACTTCCCATAAATATGATCTAGTTCCCAAATGTTTTGATTATGATTCACCATAAAGCTGATGCGTCCCTGTTTCTCTGTGCTCAGATTTGAATAAGGCCTGTGGGAACACGATAGATGCTCACGAGGCAGCACAAATGCACCAGAACTTCTCCCAGCAGCTCCTACAGGACCACATAGCCGCCTGCAGCCTGCCTGAACACAACCTCATAAGTGTAAGTGCTCCATCACGCCAACAATGCTCAGCAGTGCTAGCGTGCCACGTCAAGCAGTTATGTAATCAATAAGTTTGGTGCCTAAATATTTCTGCTCTTGGTTTTACACTCAAGCTTAATATGCTTTATGATCATGCTGTTAAGGTGGCCATGTCTGGCTGATATTATTTGCACTTAAAACTGATTAAACTAAAAGCAGAGCATCCCTCTGTTTAAATATATACAGATCATAAATACTGTATATAATCACAGTAGTTTAATTGTTTGCAAAGAAAGCAAGTGATTAAAGTTTTAAAATGGCTGCCACTTTTCAGTTGTGGCATGTACCTTTATTCATTTCTGCCAACACTCATGTGCCACACAGGGTTAGAAAACACAAAAGCTGTAACTTGAAGTTGCTTAAAACATGGTGGTCATGAGCTTCCATTGCTTATTAGCCGCTATGTTTATAGGGCTAATGCAAATCGTTTGGACACCAAACGTGTTTTGGGAGTTCGACTGCATGTCATGTAACTTGAGATAGCATTTGTGTAAATTTGATTATTTCCTGAACTATTTCTTTAAATCAGTCATTATCTTTGCTTTTTTTTTTTTTTTTTTTTTTTTTTAATGATCCCTTTAGCCAGGGGAAGAAATAATTTCTATTTTTACATTATTTTGCAAGGTTTGGGGAAACCTTTCATAGTCAAATTTTGCTGTATTACAAGTTTTCCTCAACTGCAATGTGTTTCTCTGTTGCGTACATCACAACCACAAGTTCTAGTAAAGTCGGATTAACCCTAAAAATTACACACACAAAAAAATTACAGAAAATTACTTTTTGTGTGTGTGTTAAACATTTAATTTCGGTTCCACTGAACGAGGTCCTTACCTACCTCTGCACTTCTAAAATAATCAACAGATCCAGCATTACTGCCAAGTTTTAAAGAATGATAAGTTTACAATGTGAAATTAGTTCTGACTTTGATTATCAGCATCATCACCTGAAAGTGAAAAGTCACAATAAATTGTCAGTGTTTTTCTGAGATGTCATGATATCTTTTATTATTATTATTATTATTATTTTTAGCTGTTTATTTTTGAATTTGTGTTCTTAATTTAAAAAAATATATTATTGTTTTTTATTTATTTATTTTTACAGATTTTTTTCTTCTTTTCATGATTTTGTTTTAATTTATTACAAATTCTAAATGGCATTTTGCCAATTTTTGCTCAATTAAATTATACAAATTTTTAATTTTAATTATTATTACAATACAACAATAATATGCAATACATATAAAATTAAACTAGCCTTTTTAGTGCAATGCTAGTGTATTGCTGTCTTATCTTATCGTGGAAATGCCTTTGACAACCATGATATGATATTTTTTTTGTCAGCTCACACACCCCTACTTCTTCTTACCTGAAATGATCTTCACAGGCAGACCGGTTAGAATGTAGTTTAAATTAAAAAAAAACTGTAGACTAACAATTTCAACTTTATATAACGGGAAGAGAAACTCCATATTGGTCAAAAGGCTTTTTTCAGCCTATTTATTTAGTCATTTATTTATCTATCTGCAATGACATCTTGGCAGATTTTCCCAGTCTATCACATTTATCTGTTTTGTTTCTGTCCTTGGATAGAAGAGTTGTTGATTTACATGTAATCCAGTTCAGGACCAGGCTTGTTGTGTCTGGATAAACAGTCTAGGTGCATGCAAATGCTGTGTAGACTTTAAAGAGGAACCAAGACTACAAACAGACTGCAGAAAACTCTGCATTAAAGTTACAGGTTGTTTGTGTGTGTGTGTGTGTGTGTGTGTGTGTGTGTGTGTGTGTGTGTGTGTGTGTGTGTGTGTGTGTGTACAAATGTATTCCAGTGGACAGATGGACCTCCACCAGTGCAGATCCAAGCTCAGAATGGACCCACAACCAGCCTGGCCAGCCTGCTTTGAATATACAACACACTGACACACACCCCTCACACACACCCTCTCACTCACTGTGAGCACACAAATTGTACATACAGGTCAGCCTCTGAGCCCTCACACGCACATAGATATACACACACATTAAAACTAAAGGAGACAGGACTCTACTGCCTTTGTCCTGCAGATTTTATCTTGTATTCTTCAGATTTTAACTTATTCTTATTGAACTTGTATGATGTTGGGGCAGCGAGACGTCACTGAGACCTTGGGAACGGTTGGGACACGAATCACAATGGGTGTGATACTTATTTCAGTCTTCATGAATGTCCACATGGCCAAAAAAAAAAAAAAAAAAAAACACACAGAAAGGCTCACCTGGGCAAGAGTTTGGAAGCATACAGTCTTATCATTTAGAAAAGATATTTGTTCATCTGACTCCCATGCAACAGAAGATGGATGGGATCAGTGAAGTCATTTCTCTTCATATCTTTGTGCGTATGCTTCATGTACGAACTTGATTAGAAGACACAGACTACGATATTTTTCATAATTATTAACCTTTTAACTAAATTAACTCCAATACATCATCCATGACCTTAACCAGTGAATGAAACATGCTGAAGTGTGTGTGGGATTTGCATTGAAACAGTGTGTTTAGCAGGATTCATTAGTTAGCATGCTACCTGGTTTGATTTTTTTTTTTTTTTTTTTTTAATCTTATCCAATGCTTGGTGTGCTGCAGATTTTCATTCCAACCAATCAGGAGCCACCAATCCCACCTGACTTCATCTAACGCTTATTTCTGGTGCTGATTGTCTGGAATGAAATCCTACATCCCACAGTAGGACACTCCCTTCATTTTCAGGGGTTGGTATGAGAGTAAACCTTAAGATAGTTTGTCATAACAAACGGCTGATTTTAATATCAAACCCAAGCTTGTACAGGCAGCTAAGAGTTTGATGTAAGGAATAATCACCCAACAACTAAATCTGCCGCTATACTGCTTTTCCTGACACCCGGAGTCAGTGTCTGTAATACTAAACCATGTCTCAAAGTATTGTTTCAACATCATCAAGAGATTTTTTTTTTTTTGTCATTTTTTTTTGTCCTATTTCATTGTTTATTTTTTTAACTACATCTAAAACATGTAACTCAATGGCATAGTAATCTTTTCTTTTCGCAATTTACATCTTATGTGGGGTATTTCCAAAAAAAGTATGTATAGATTTTCTCTATTTCGAGCACTGCAGATATTTTAGCAGTATCAAATTTTTATTACCAGTGGCAGTTTGTTAGTTAAGAACATTTTTGGCAAAGCTGTTTAGAGCGCTAGATCCAGAAAGAAAGTTGAAATTGTTTTGTCTGTAAAGTATTGGCTTTTGGCAAAATTTCTTAAAATGCAGAAAAAGCACCAGCATACAGTCAATAGACCGTTAATCTTTTACGTTTGGTTTACGTTTCAAAGATGTTTATTGTTGAACACTCAGCTTGCTTCTTGGTATGTTCCACACCTGGTATTGGAGTTTATTTGAGATGTTTATAGAAGTATAACCGAGAGAGGGCGCTAGAGCTACGACTACCCGTTCTCCATTCACATGATTTTTGGCCCATAGTCATAAGCGAACCCTCTGAAGTTGAAATTGAAGTTGTGTACTAATCTGTTTCCCCGTAGCAAACTGATTCCAGATCAGCATTCTTTCATCTTGACACAACTCAAGGCTGGTGAAACTGAAGACCTTTTGTAATATCCTAGTAAATATTTCTTAAACAAGACCCCGGATTTTCCTTTGCGAGACATGACGTCTTTGGTACTGACATGTCACAGTGCTTTTCTTTCCTTTTCTCTTATCCACTGTACAAACCCTGCTGAGACAGCTTTTTTTTTTCTTTCTTTTCTTTTTTTTTTTTTTAAAAAGGTATTTACCCCCTTTTCTGTAGTTTTAACAAATAAATCCATTTATTAAATTTTGTAAAGTTTGAATATTTATATGCCACATTTATCCATATTATTATCCTTGTCATTATTTTCACCAGATTTCAAAAACCCTTTGCATAAATGTTACAAAAAGCAGTTGCGTCTTTTTGTCTCGTGCTTTGAAAAACTCTCGATTCACACCTAGTTAAGACTCCAGACTGAACAATGTATGTTTAGCAAACGTTTGATCTCGCTAACATGTATATTATTGTTTTAGAACAAAGTGACAGAACTAAATTTAGTCTTTAAGTGAATTTATTAATATTAAATACTTGTCTTAATTGCTTACATGAATGGGTTTAAAATAAATTCAATCAATGATGCAGGTTAATTTTTTTTTAAACTACTCTAAATTAATTACACTAAATATACTTCTTGAGAAGCATATTTAGTAAGAGAGAATCAGAAAGGGCTTGTTATAAGTCCACACTTGGGACATGGAAACAATTCGAGGTTCTAATAGATTTAACGTTGGCTTAAATATATACTCGCATCAATAATGACATTTCTAGGTGTTCTGAATCATTTGATGTGTATCATGTGAATTTTACGACATGATCACCTACACTTGTGTATTATAATGAGGGTTCAGGATTCAACTGGCTATCGATCTCTTGATCTGGTTCCTGTCAAGGGACATGAACTGCTGATTTAAAGATAGTCTGTAAGATTAAAAGCAGAGAAATGCTCATTAACACAAACAGTAACATCCTATTCATTATATACATGATCATACCATGAACCTTGCAGACTAATACATGTTCAAGATTAATTGTGATCATAGTCAGAACGCTTCTTATTTTAATAATGAAAAAACTTTGTATCCTGGCAGGAACGAATCGGTGCCCGTTAAAAAGGAATTGCAAGAAGTTAAAATGAAATGACATCTTTTAACAATTCAAAATATAACACCAAATTTGTTTGGTCATTCATCTTTGTTCAGTAAGCTTCGAATCCAGAGCCTATCCCAGAAACACTGGGTGTACGGTAAGAACACAAACAATGGATGAACGCCTGAGAGGGTACCGTGCACACACAGTCATCTCCTGGGGCAGGCACAGACAGTCCACCTACTGGCATGATTTAGGAAAGTGGGAGGAAACTCATGTAGAATATACACAGAAACAGACTCTGGAGTTACCCCACTGCACCACTGTGCTGCTCTTACGAAGCAAAATGAACTAAAACATTTGTTTGAAAGGGTGACGTTCTTGATTTGAAGGCGGTCAGTGTGAACACAAGGTCATATAAAAGATGCTCTTCCTTTTTCATACCTGTAAAAATAACAATATTGTACCCTAACAAGGCATAATCAAACACACTCTTAAAGTTATTGTATAAAATATTGTGTGTAAAATAGTACCAACGTTTTGTTTTGAAAGCCCGTACACTGCTAGCTCTTTGTGCAGCAAGACCTCTGCAGATTCAGTTAGCGATCCCTTTGAAACCCATCTCGATCTTTTTTCTTCATTTACGTGTCAGACATGGAAGATTTGCACAAAATATGCCTTATGTTTTCTTTCCTTCATTAATTGGCTCCGGAGAGACAGCCGAGATTGGTTTGGGTCCAATATGTAAAATATAGATACCTGGACAAAATATCTTCAATTTCATGATACAATTTAAGATCGATGGCTATAACGATGCCGAACTGTTGTAGATTTTGGATGCCATCGGAAATGCGACTCTACATGGCACAGAGGATTCTGGGAAGGGTGAGTCGGCCCATATATTTACATATCTTGTAAATTTGTCCTAAGTATATGCACTCTACATTTGCTCTTAACTTTGTCATTAATTATCCCACAGCGTTAGTTTCCATATGGATGCATATGTTGTAGGCTACCACCTGGTCTTTTTCCAGTCTTCAACTGGCCACTGCCTCAGATTCCTGTTCCTGGCTGACAGGAGTGGAACCCGACGTGTCTCCTGCTGTTGTAGTCCATCTGCCTTGGTGTGTTGTGCGTTCTGAGATGCTTTTCTGCTTACCGCGATTGTAAAGAGTGGTTATTTGAGCTACTCGAACTCGAACCTGGCTGGCTGCTCTCTCATCAGCAAAAAGTCCAAAACTTGTTTGGTTGAGTTCAGCAATTTGCCACAGTCCAACTCACTGAGATCACATTTTTCCGCATTCTGATGTTTGATCTGAACATTAACTGAAGCTGACTGAGTAACAGATCGCATGAATGAACAGGAGTTACGTTTCTAATCAATTGGATTAGAATGTGTGTATAGATAGTTCATAGTACATTGATTATGATGACAGTACCATTGTTATATAATTGCATTATGATTATTATATTTATGAGATGAGCCTTTGATATCATCTTATCTATATGTACAGATAGATATGTTGAGGTGACGTGTGTACAAACATGAGGGTGTGCCTGCATATTTGTGTGTGCTTCTGTGCCCTGCCCTTGAGGAATGCATAAAAGTCCTGATCTCCAGTAATGGGGTGTGTGTGTGTGTGTGTGTGTGTGTGTGTGTGTGTGTGTGTGTGTGTGTGTGTGTGTGTGTGTGTG